>BSBK01013284.1:92500-139105 GCA_027943335.1 Chamaecyparis obtusa
TATTAATTCAAAAAATGATCACAAATTAAAATTTGAAGTATCTAATATGGTCCCATAAATCTTGGACTTTCTCATATTTTTTCATAATCTTTATGGCAACATTTATAATTTAATCATATCCATCAGATTGAATTTATCTCACCCTCTAGTCTCACAATTTTATTTTTACAATAATCACCCCAACCTAGTTTATTGATCACATTAAAATTTCCAAGCTCTCCACTAATTCAAAAATATGGCCTCCAATGACATGCAATGATTGCAAGATTTGCATAAAAAAGATTTGTTGAAAATGTTATTGAAATATTTTAAACCAAATTCTTTGGCATCATTCTCCCTACTTTAGGCAGGATGTTTTGCACATTGCAAAATGATTGTGAAATGATAGACATGGCAGCTGAAGAGGATTTACAAACTTTCAAGCTAATGGAAGCAAGCACAAAGCCTTACTCAACGACCTTTTTCAGCATCCTCCTTGCGTTTGCTAAATGCAAGCATGAAACCCCTTCTTCTTTTTGTGATACATAGAAATGATTTATAGATTAAATCATAAATACTCTCTCACAAAAAATATATATGATTTTGAAACTAATTATCAAATTTAACAAATTAAATAATATGGTGGCATAGCCCCTCCATATTTTTTTATCAAACATTCAAAACAAAATATAATATTAGAAATTAAATGTTAAATATAAAAACTATATAAAATAAAGTATCAAAACTAAACCTTAAATATTTTCCAATTTTAAATAAGGAACACGAAAGATTTTTTACCATTTTAAACCATTGCAAATGAATAATCTAAATAATCTAAATCTCAAAAAATATGGTGGCATTGCTCTCCATATTTAAATTTAATTCTAAATATTAAAACTAAATATCAAATGAAATAATGATCAAAATCTAAATCTAAGAGAAATATAAATCCAAATCTAACTCTAAAACTAAATCTATATCTTAAAGTATTAAAACCAAATCTTAAAATTTTTCTAGTTTTAATTAAGGTAGAAAAAATATTTTTCACCATTTTAAACCATTTTAAATCAGTAATCTAAATAATCTAAATGTAAACCAGTATAGCAACATTTCCCTCCATATTTATACATATTTATCCCCATTTTTATATATTGATAAATACTTTTATATACTTATAAACATTTTTATAAATATTTATATACATTTATACATATTTATACACATCTATACATATTTATTTATGCGCATTTATAAACACTCATACACATTTAGGCATTTCTATATAGTTATATACATTTATAAATATTTATACATATTTTTATCCATTTACACATAGAATCTTAAATTTTTCTAAAAACAAAAATGTATGCACATGATAACACATCATAATTGAAATGAAAAATGTTTGAAATGAAAATCTGAATAGTAAATTCGTTTCAAGGTTGCAACATATTTCACAAAAAAATATGAACTCATGCCATAGGTTAATCACATATGAAATAAATATGCAAATTTATTCAAACATACAGGGAGTTTATCCAAACATATCAAATATAAACACGTTTCACAAAAAATAGTTATAACACACACCTGTATAAATTCTAAGTTCAATAATATCAAACTACAAATACACATAAAGTGAATCCCAAAGTTCAAACACACTTCACACTATAATTGAAACATACATCATAAGTTATTGTCAAACTTACTATACTCTTCACACAGAGTGAAAGTGAAAGTTCAAATATATGCACATGTCAAAGTACAAATGCACTAAAATGATTGTCAAAGCTAAAACATATTTCATGTGATGTTTATGCATTTTACACATATATAAAGTAAATGCTAAAAGTTAAATATACAAAAATACTTCTTAACGTGAGTGTATTTTGATTAATGGAAAAGCCAAGAGAGTTATGGCACAAACACACTATAGAAATGGCAGAGTATATTTTAGATTGAAGACAATGAAAAGTTGGCAATTGCATTTGGAAATGTCAATGGAAAATGTTAGGATGAGTGAAGATGGTTTGCAGGGTCATAAGAATGTAATGCTAGAAATTCAAAATAATATATGTAAAAATTGTTTGAAAGAGAAGGAAATATTGAAAATAGAGGATGGGTGATAGGGATGATCAAAATTATCATCGTGAATTTTTCACATTGACTGACAAAAGAAAAAATGTTGTTTTGGTTGTAGAAGATCATGAAGCCTGTTGTAAAGTTTATTCAAAATTTTCATGAAATGCGATTACTTTTCTCCTCCATTCCCCTAATTACAGAGAAAAGCAGCCAACGTTTTTGTTTTTTCCGCTCTTTCTAGTTAAATTAAAATAAGAGAAAAAAGTGATCAAAATGGTCTTATAAGTAGAGAAAGTTTGAATTATGATAAATTGATAGCCAAATTTTATGCTCATTAAATGCATTAATTATTTTGGTACAAATATGAGTTTTTTTTATTTTCCGAGTGTCTGCCAGATTTTGCACCAACTCCATGCCATGTTCTGAATTTGAGTTAAAATTTTGGGCTACTGAATTGATTGAGCACCTGAGCATATGAGCATTAGCACCGTTCAAAAATATTTATGTTTGTTTTGTTGTGGTTTCTGGCATAACATCTCTCCATCTAATTTCAACAATCACTTCTTGAACAATCACTTTTGTCTTTACAAAGCATAAAATAATTTTATAAAATAAAAAAATGTGTAGTTGTATGCTGGTTAAAAAAATCCTGCCCGTTGTAAAACATAATGTGTATTTTGAACCAGCACAAAATTAAATTTATGATTCATAACTTATGATTAGGACATGATTTTTGTTTATTTCTCTGAAGAAAGTCAATGATTCTATAAGCGCGTCTTATTTTTCTTAAAGTCGATGATCTCTCATATTTGTTATCTCATCACAATCACATGTGAAATAACCCTCTGTCATCTTTAAAAATTCTTCATATGAAGAGGAGATCAATATATGATTGAGTGAACAATACATTTAGGGAAATATTTTCTTTGAAAGAGAAGAAATTTGAGCTGAACTATCACAACCCATTTTTTTTTACAGTCAAATTAAATTCCTAAAATCTAGGATTTAGTTACGGTGAGTAAACATTTATTATCTTTGAGTGGGCTTTTTAAACGGGAGAGAAGGTAGACAAAATTGAATAAGAACTCCCCCTTGCATGCTTAATTTAAGGCATGACAGAGGCAACCTCGAGAGATAGGCACCCCTTTCCAAACTCTAAAGGAGTTAGTTTTGGGGGAAGAAAAAGAAAGAGGAGCAAGGAAAGCAGGGGAATAGTGCAACAAAAGGGAGGAGAAGACATTTTTACATCTGTTGCATTAAAAATTCAGGTTCCTTTCTATGTTTTTTGGATTTGTTAATATTGAATGGCAATGTTTTTATTGAAGTTCATCAAATCGGATTAAATTCATTGTACATGTTTGAATTTCTACAAGAAAACTTCATACTTTCTGAGAATGCTACACTTTACATGGAAATAATTAACTGAATTGTGAATTGAATTTAAAATTTAGAAGGAAAACATTATCTCAGTGAACAATCCATAACATAACATGCCAAAATAGGGCGAAGTGGTAAAAGAAAATGCACTATTTGTTGAGAAAATAGATATTTACAAAGAAACTTAGACGTATCTAAATTTGTACAGGAAATATCAAAATTTCAATTCAAATCTATTATACCTCCGAGTTACATTAGAGGAAGAGTGTTGGACTAACCACGACACTTCTGAAAGTTGATCTATAGGCTAACCGTCACTCTGAATGTATAAATAAAAATGATGATTTGAAAATTTATTGACACCTACAAATTTTTTATGTAATAGAATTTGCAGGGGAGATCTCCCAAACTCCAGCTTAAGACAATAGGTTCGAATTCATAATGAAAACTTTTAGTCACCAGCATATGATTTTTTAGCCTTCGGATAGTATTCTTAGAATTTGGCTGTAGTAGTTCCCCATTAAAGTTCTCATACGAAGGAGGTTTGAAGTTCTGATATTTCTGTTGAATGTCATTAATGCCTTGCCTATTCCAAAGAATAGCATTTATGCAACGTCATTTTTCAACAGAACCTTTGTCTTTTGAATCAGCAAACAACCTAACGATTTTGTCATCACACACAATTTGAAGCGCCAAAGCTACTTTAGCTTTATAACTTTGATCTACCGCTGACACATTTTGAAGAATCTTTATAATGTCATTTCCTTTAAACATTTTAAATTTTGACTGAAAATCTACAAATAGGGAATTAGACCCAAGATATCCTTGAATCTTTGTTTGTGTTAGAATAAATGGAGTGGTTGCTTTCTTTATAGAATCTGAGTTCTTTGACATTTTTAAATCTCTTCTCTCCTCTATTTTTCTTTACCAGTATGTGATTTATAAATTAGAACTATTCTTCTCCTCATAGATATAAGACCATGACTCTATAAAGACCATCTTAGTAATTAAAAACATGTCCCTGTGAGCATGAATTTGATTATTTTATCAGGGCATTCCAACCATTTTATCATAGAAGTAATTATTTCTAGCAGAGAAATATTTAGTTGAATCATTACACTCATAGCTTTAGAAATCACAGTTCCATTATCACTATCTTCATGGTAGACCTTTTGAAGTCTGTCCTAGTTCACCATCAGAGAAAAGATCTTAATGTTAGTGAAACTTGTTGGGCTTCTTCCTGTCTTCAATGGTCTCTTTGAAACAAAGGCAGTCTCAAATGCATGGATACCTCCTTTTTGTGATAATGGTTTGATCATTTTTAATATGACTACACTTTTATCCATGTAACACTGATCATTACCTCCTTGTCATGACATCAACATTTGCTTGGATCACTGTTATAAGTTTTGATTTCCCTGTCATCATTATTTGTTTTGAACATCATTTACTACTATTCTTTGTCCCAGACTCATGGTTTTAACAACACCATTGAAACTCTTTTACATTCCTAATATCATTGTTAAAATCAACGACGTCAATGACTTCATTGTATTATCTTTATGTGATAAGGCTATAACAGTGTTCTTCTCTGAGTTTTTGTCACATTACTGTTACAAAGCATTGTTGTTAATGTTAGCTTCGGTCGGATCTTGGATTGCTCAAGGTTGGCCCTATAATAGAAAAATTGTCACAACTATGAATTCAATTTAGATTTGTTAGAAGATTATATTTAATATGTTTTTATTGTTTGTTATATTAGGAAAATTATTCGGTCTATCCTATGGAATTGAATCATTTTGGAAACACCCAATATTATATAGAGCGAGAAAGGTTACCTAATTGAGATAACCATATATGATATATCATGAAAGATTATCTAATAATATACTAGATGGTCAATAAGCACTAATATTGTTATCAATGGAGATTCCTATTCTTTTTATGATTTGGAAATATAATAAATTGATGCATACATTGTTTATTTTGAGTACTAGATTTGAACATGATATATGAGTGAGAAATTTGAACCATGATTGATTATGAATTTGAGTTGTGCTAATGTTGAGAATAAAGATTAAATAATGAAGATGTTTGAACTTCTAGAAATATAATTTTCCATGAACTTTGCATGTATTGAGATTGCTTAATCTTTTGAAGTAATGAATTATTGTGTTGTGATGATGTGTTTATTCAATGAGTCCTTTTGTTAATATATGTTTGGCTTTTGAAACTGAAACTTGTTACCAATCTATATGCAAATAATGCGAACCAACCCCTACTTGTAAACACTTTTGTGTAAAATGAAAATTGATGTATTCTGGATGAGAAAGGAATGTGCATATAAAAGAAATTTTTTTTACTTAGATTTATTTTGTATGTATTCACGACATGCGCAGTTGTGATGCTTTATGGGTTATGTTAGTTTCTTTGACTGATCTAAAATAGTGAGAATTAAGAGCTTGAAGTATTTTATACTATTTGAAAAGGATGTTATTCAATCCTATGGTACTCCATCATGTATCAACATTATGATATATTTGATCGTATTTGAAGTTCGTATTGTTGTTTTACACAATTCCATTACTTCATACAGTTTTACTTGATTAGATTACTTCTAGTTGGGCTGGGTATCTTTCACGTTAGGAAAGGTTCCAGGGAAGCGTTAATGCTTCGTGGTTGGGTGGAAACGCACTCCCACAATATTCTTGCCCTAGCTGACTTTTGTGAACAGGTTTCTGAAGAACTTTTTAGGACGGACTTTACCTTACAGTGCTATACGCATGTGGTATTCGACATGGTGGTATTTCTCGACTCTAAGGTTTATTTTTCTTTTTATGAAATGGAAGTTCGTAATTGAAGCTAATATTAATCTTTTACTATATGTCTCGACGGTTGGTCGAAGATCTATTGAGTTATTATCTTGACATGATATTTTATTTTTACTGGTATTTAATGCAACATCTCTTATTGTGATTTCTCTAGGACACTCGACATATGGTCGATGTTTCTCGTCTTTGGACAAAGGTATGCTTTATCTTTTCGACAGATATGGTCGTAATTATATTTCTGTTCTTTCTTTAATAATATGGAATCTATTGGCATCTTGTCAACTTTTGTATTCAACCATTGACTGACTTGTTGACCGACTCCCTAAAATTTCGGATTTTACTGATGTGGCTTTTTGTGTCGATATCTCAGTCTTTACATGAACTGTGTGGAATTGGAATCATGGTGTTTGCTACAAGTTTCTCTGCTCTGGTTATTCCCAGATATGTCCTTGCCTTAGTACTTACGTTGGCTTATATAAGAAATTTAATGCAATGGCTTTTCTCTTGCCTCAGTGCAAATTGGCGTCTTTTTCAGATGGGTTTTTTGAGGGTGTTATGTGTGCCATTTGCTTGAACTCTGTTGAAAAAGATGAGGAAATTCGAAAGCTGTTTAATTGCCGCCATGTTTTTCACAGGAAGTGTTTGGACAAGTGGATCGAAAACTACCAGAATACGTGCCCTCTCTCCAGATCTTCTCTTCTGCGAAAAGAAAAAAATTACTGTCTATTGAAAGAATGGTGATTCCGCAGTGCAGAAATTGAAATTCCATACTGTAGACATGTATGCCAAATATGGGAAGCGTAGTGAAGGCAGGTGAACTGTTTGACAAAATGCCTCAACGAAATGAGGTCTCATAGAAATCCATAACTACGGGCTATGTACAAAATGCATTTATTAAAATGCTTTTGAAACTTGCAAACTAAAGAAATCGGTAATGCCATATTTGATACGTTTGCAAATGTGGAAGTGTAGAGTCTAGACAGGCACGTAACTGTTTCATAGAATGCCTGAAAGAAACGTTGCGACGAAATGTTGCAGACAATAGATTTGTAGAGAAGGCTTTAGAAATCTCCAAACAAGTGGTTCTCTCTTGAAACCATTAGGCATTGAGGGTTCGATAAATGGCAGCGATAAGGAAGAGCCAATGGTCAACAAATGGAGTTAATTCTTCAGGGGACTGCATAGTTATGAGATTAGGCGGTCCGATTGAAGTGAGATTAAAAAGTTCCTACGTTCTGCAAAATTATATTTTCAAGAACACTTTGACACAATGGAAGAAATACCACTCGGATGAAAGTAAGAGAACACAAAAAAATAAAGTGCAAACATAGCTTCGATCCAGAGAAACCTATATAGGGAGAAAATTTGTAGCACTAAGTGACTGTTCTATCAGTACCCTTTCTTTTGATCGGCGACTCTGCAGCACTAAGTGACTGTTCTATCAGCGACGAGTGATTGAATGCAGAGAGAAGACCGCTGGCATTGAAAACTCAGAGGACTGTGGTAGTGATCTACTTGGGCTAATGATGACTCCCAATAAGAAACAGGAAGGAGGAAATTAATTGAGCATGAATATAGATGCAATAATTTTAGAATGGAATTTGAAGTCATCATTGTGTTGGATAATGAAAATGGAGAAATTGATTTTGGTGGTGAAACAATTGCTAGTGGTGGAACAGGGATTAAAGTGAGACACCAAGTGTTACCTTATGGGATCCTTGTAATATCCATTACAAATTACCCAATAGTATCCTTTTATATATATGGTATTCATAAATATATTAAATGAATTACTAAATGAGCAAGAAATGAACACTGAGAAACTCAACGTCGAGTTGAGCAAGAACCAAAGTTCTATGGCAGAGTTGGAATGGTATAAAATGCTTTGTAAGGATAAAAACATCGTCTATTATGTTGCTTTCAAACAGCAGAATGACAAGCAAGGCATTCATGTAGATATGGATAGAATAAAGTTGAAAAATTTCTGGGATGACATTGTTGGCAAGGAAGAGAATCACGAATTGCCTAGTGACTTCCAAACCAGAAATAAATGTTGCCTCTGCATATAGAAGAGTTGTAGAGCCCTTGGACATATAGAGTTGTAAACCCATCTTCCTAATCGAATAAATATTGGATTTAACAGTGGATGCATAAGTATTTGATAAATACCTGCCAATATGATTGAAGCTCCCAGCCCTTGTCTATTTTGCATTTCTCCCATTGATCCCATGAAATACTCATCCAATCTCCCTACAATATCAATCCATTCTTCCTTTTCCATAGTCCAGCTAGGCATCAATTGGGCCCTCTGGAACTAACATACAACTGAAGCACGAGCATTAAAAAAACAATTGAAGCCCATTCACCATGAAACAGAGCACTTCTTCAGGGCTTCCCCATAATTCGACCAAGAACACTCACAACAATTCTACCATCGCATATTGAAATGACACCCACTCAATATGCATTTCCAATTAACCAGAATGTTAAAACTTTCAGCAAACGCAATCCAAATGGATACAAAATGCCTCATCTCTTGATCCACCATTAAAACTCATTTTTGAAGCTCAATTAATGCAACAGTCATCCACACTAAAACAGAGCAATGCCACCACTACCCATGACCAACAACTCCTCCAAGAATTAACCAAAACACCCAACCACACTAAAACAGAGCAATGCCACCACCACCCATGACCAGAAACTCCTCCAAGAATTAACAAAAACACTCAATATGCAATTCCAATCAACCAGAACATTAAAACTTTCATCAAATCCAATCCAAATGGATACTGGATCCACCGTTAAATCTCATTTGAAGCTAAAATAATACATCCCGGCAGACATTTGAGTGTAATGATGATCCAAAAGATTAAACCTCATTTGAAGTTCAAATAATGCACCCCGGCAGACATTTGAAATTCAAATCCATTGCAGATGCTCACTGATAGATTTTCTTGCAGACAGCTGATACTATTTCAGTCAGCCCAAATCAATCACCTATTACAGTTAACGTTCTTGAAGAATCAATGCAGCCATGAGATTTCCAGCGTCCAATCTCAAATTAAACGTCCTATTCCCCTTCCTCCTTTTCAATCTCCTCCCTCGCCATCGCCATTGACAGTTAACAATTAACATTTGTGCATGTCTTACATAGCATACATATAAAAGTTCCTATAAACATTAGTATTCCACATCACTTAGGATTTGATTTAATTTAGAAGCAATTTGATAAAAAACATAGGTTTATTCATCAATACTATTTTGATTTAATTTAGTTGTAGAAAGGCGGTCTCCATCATCATTAATTTTTTAATTTAATTCAACACATCAAATGTATATCATCATGAGTATTTAAGATATGCACAAATATCATGTTTGACATCTATTATTTGATTATTGTTTGTTAAACTAAATAAAAATCTAGTCAAGATGATGGAGGTCATCCTTTCACTTGAAGTATCACATGAATATCATTTAACATAGTCTTAAGAAATACTATGATATGTATGCACAATGAGGAAACAAAAAGTGAAAGTAGATAAGGTGATAGCAACAATTGTAGATGTGACTATGATTTTACCCTGCTACTTGCCCTACAAGTACAACTAGCACGTCTAAGACAATAGGGTCAAATTTAGTCATGGAAGAAGATTGTGAGGCTGAAGAAGTTGAAGATGCAAGAGTTGTGGTAAACGAAGAGGGAGATGGGATGCTCAATACCCTTGTTTTGGCACTTTTTGCTGGTGCTATATCGTTACTACAGAGGTTAATGAATCCCTTATTGATGTCGATTCTTACTATTGGTTGGAAATGGAAGGAGATTTGTCTCTATCTATTAGAATTTTCTCTCCTTTCAATAAAAATTGATTTGTGGATGCAGTGGATTATCTATATGATGATGATGATAATGAAATCTTCCTCAATATCCTTTTGAAGTGGTTCAAAGTAGGAAATGTTTGTTGTAGATTTTGAGGCAAAAAACACTTGATAGGGGATGTATTGTCTTAAAATGGAAGCACTTCCATGATAAGAGCATTTAGCCCTCTGAGTGAGTGGTCTAGGTCATGTCAAGTGCCTTGAATCGGCCCTTTTCTTGGATCTGACTTGTTCTCCTCATTTTGCATCTATTTGTCCCCGATTTTAGTATATCTGCATTTCCTGGCATTCTAGGCTGGGGTCTTGAGGTTTTTGACCTCAAGGTCAAAGTCGACCTCAACCCTGACCTAGGTTAGGGTCGACCTCAACCCTGACCTAGGGTAGAGTCGACCTTGTCCCTGACCCCCAATCCAGATTTCAAATCCCCATGATTTCTGGGTGTCGGGTTTCGAAGATATTTGTTTTCCTGCCTCCGGGTCGGCCATTTCGGGTTTCGGAATGGTAAATCCTTAAATTGCATTTAATGTGGACCCATTTCTATGGATTAAGGTTAATTGGGATTTAATTCTCCAATGTCGGCCTTCTCTAGAGATTTGTGCCCTAGTTCACTATAAAAGGAGGCCTTCCTCTCTCATTTTATCCATCTAGTTTTGCATCTCATTCATTCATGCATCAAGCACTCTCAAGGAGGCATTGGTGATCAAGTTTTGGCAATCAAGTTCTCTTTCAAGCAAGATGAAGCATTCCATTCAAGTCTTCTTCTCCATCCAAATTCTCCATTGAAGATCAAGGATTCAAGTATTTAAGCCATTGAAGGGATTTGGTTCAAGCATTCAAGATTCATCATTCAAACCCTAGATCTAGCCATCATGGTGGTGTGATCTTCCTTCAAGATCCTTTGTTCATCTTCTAGATCCATTCATTCTTCTATCAAGGTGGATTCCAAGCATACAAGCATGGAGGTTTTGTGTTTACTTTCATGGTTTTGATTTACATTTGCCATTGTTGTGTTCAAGTTTTCATATCAATATACTTGTTTACATTCAAAATACAATTGCATATCTATTGAATTGTATAGCTTCATTGTTAGCTCTATTTCTACTACTTGCTAGCATTCTCATTTCAATTTTAATATTAAGGTTGATTCCAAATCGGAGTTTGACCAAGGCAAACCCCTCAAACAAACAACAAAAACTCTCTTTTTCTTGCAGGTACAAGTGCAGAATTTCAGATCTGAGAGTAGATTTGGATACCCTTTTCGAAAAACTTCTGAGATCTGCGAACAAAGTCAGAACCGACCTTCAAATAAAGAATGTATCCTTTGACTTTTTATGAGGGTCAAAGACTACCTACCGTTGGAAAGATAAAAGATTTCTGAGATTTCTTCGTCTCGGCATTTCCAGTCCAAAATAGGTTGTAGAATTGCCCGAAAGTACACATAGACATTAGAAATTGAAATTTTCCAGATTTGCCCTATTTTGAGGTTAGTACTTGTATTTCAATTATTTCAGATTTCAAGCACACTTGTCCATAGGGAAATATAGGATTTTTCTCTCTTTCATATTCTGCATATATTGATTCGATTGTACATTAACCTTTTGGTTGATCAAATTGGATCTCTCCTTTGGGAATTTGGATTTAGGAGTGGATCTCATATTTCCCGCACACATTACATTGAATAGGTGTGATTCCATTTTAACACTACTCATTTTGGTGAACCCGTCATACTTAATCTCCTTTATTTTGTGGACTTAGATGCCCTATTGTGTTGGATTTTATATCCTTTCTTGCATTTAGAATAAATCTAGTTTATGCTCTTGGATTTTAAATTCAAAAATACAAAAAAAAAATCTATACAGTCACTAAAATCCAAAAACATTTCTTGCATTACATTTTACTATGGAGATTGTTAAGATGCTTTGGTGTGTTGTCATGTTCTTTATTACCCTTCTTTTAGCATCTCTTTATAATACCTATGATGTTTATGAGAGTATCATTCACTTCATTATGTTGATGACCCTTCACTTTGCTCTTGCCTATGCTTTTGTGAAGTTGACCCACACTAGTCTGCCTACATTCAAAACTTTTATTAAAGATTTATGTGGTAGTCTTATTAATCTTTTGGATTATGTGAAGAATTTGGTAGATGATACACCATCTCTTAATCTTCCTAATCCTAATCAATCCTAATCTTCCTAATCCTAATCCGATACCTAATTCTCCATTTGTTCATCCTCGCTCTTCCCGTACTTATGATGGGATTCAAGCTATAGTTTAGGACGCGAATGTGCAAGATTTCTTTGATTTACCTTCTCCTCTGATTCCTGATGATATTAAAGGAAAGGGTAAAGAAACTTCTTCAAAACCTATTATCCCACCTTATACAACCTTTACTCATCAACATGATAAAATATTCACCCCCTCTAGAAGCTTTACATAATATGTACACTACTGTATATAATATGGTGACTAAACAAGGTAATAAAAGTTTAGGGCTAGGAGTTAATGAGCATGGTATTAGGTTTCCAGTTCATATATCCCCTGAAACAGATATGTATGGTGTTGGTTGTTCAAAATCTCAAGTCAAGGTAGGTGATGTTAAACATCGTCCTCCTCTTCACATTCTTCTCCCCACACCTATCTTGGATAACCCTAATATTCATCAAGATGTGGCTAAGAAGGTATATGTTGAGCTAATGAATTCCATGAAAGAAATCTTTAGACCTATGCCAATAGATCCTTTATACTTGAATACAAATGTCCTTTTCATTATAGCAACACACATTTACTTGCTAATTGTAAACATTTCAAGTTATATGTTAGAGAAAGAGATGCTTTAGGAATTATATCTCACTCTTGTGCAGTTTTACAATTCCTTCATAATTTTAATATAGGGGATTCCCCCTCTTATGATATAATGTAGATGTTCTTCCCCTCTTGTCTCATGACTGGGGGGCAAGATGTGTATCTTCATCTAGTCTTCTAGGATCCATTAGGCTTTTAGTATATATATTATGTCTCAAGCTTAATTGGTATTCTTTCTCTCCTATTTTTCTATGGCTTTGCATTATGTTTTTAATCATCCATAGAATCTATTTCTTTTCAAGATATCTTTTCTAAGACATTCATTTTGTGAAAGTATCCCTTGTCTCTATCCCTGGGGGGAAAGGTACCTTTTTTTCTTTTGTTTGGGGAATTTCTTTCCTTAGCTTAGTGGTATATATTTATATTGCAATATTATTTCAACATATTGATAGATGTTTTGACTATGGATAACCTTTCTTATATGAGAAGGTGTTGACCTAAGTCGTCACCTTTTTCTCTATTTTGCAAATTATATTCTTTATAAACTCTCACCCTGGCTTTGGTGTTAGAAGTTGTTTCCCTCATTTCAAAGATTCCTCTTGCTCTTGTTTGCAAGGAGCTTGATGATTGAATCTTTATTCCCATCTTTTGAAAGATGATATTTTATTTAAAGTACTCCTCTTTGGTGGGGTTCTTGTTGATAAGATATCTTTCTTTGAGGATCCTTTTTCCTTGAGTCACATATTCTTTTCACGATTATCTATATTCGTGGATGTAGGGGTCAATATCCCTTGCTAAGGATATGGTGTACATTATTGTAAACAAGATATCTCCTTGCATTGTGAAGTAGGTATCCTCTTCCATCTTTGTTCCTACACTTGGGGGGCAAGGATGCCATCTCCTTCTTTTTTGTCTTTCCGGGATGCACCTCTTTCCTTGGTTAAGCAATATCTATCTATTATGTGATATCCAATCATACATGAAAATTTTGGTTTGTATTGAGGATATATGTCCTTGATAACAACCTCTTTTGTTGTTTGACATTGGGTTTCCATGGTTGATATATCTCTCACCTTGGAAACTGAACATCGTGTTATCCCTCGCAAGGGTTACTTTTTCGATTCTTGCATGATATCTCTTTACATTCATCCCTTCCATGGCCTCATAGGAGCTGTGACCTTCTTGGCTTGGACTGGTTGTTTTTTGTGGATATTGTCTTGATGTTGAGGAAGGCTTTATCCTTGTTATTTTCATTCCCTAACATGTCAAAATAGTATGTTTTTGCCATATTAAGGAGGGGGGCATATATAGGGTCTCCCTTGTACTATAGTTTTTTTTATTTTTACATGCTAAATCTTGGAAGGTAACGCACATAAGTTGCTAAATCCTGAAAAGAAATGCATCTATATGCTAAATCTTCCAAAGGTAATGCACATAAGTTGCTAAATCCTGAGGAAACACACATTTTTCAAAAAAATTCCATATGCTAAATCTTGGAAGGTAATGCACATAAGTTGCTAAATCCTGAAGGGACACGCATTTCCAATTTCAAATATGCTAAATCTTTTGAAGGTAACGCACATAAGTTTCTAAATCCTGAGGAGACACGCATTTCATATTCATAGTGATACAAGAAGGTGGATTTATGGGTATTCTAGAAGTCGTCAAAAGACACATTACAATTGCAAGCATAGTTTATGGGTGAACCTATTGGGCTCTCCCTCTAGGGTGATTCATGGTAAGGTGGGCATCTTACTAGGCGAGGTAATCACTCTTTTCCCTTTTTATCTTTTCGATTGCATGCTAGTAGGACTGGATCATGAAGCTATGTCATTTATAGTGATGTTCTTGTCTTTCTTATGTAAACATTTATTCTTTTATGATAGCTTTCCAAATATGATGTTAGTATAAGAAATGTTTCTTAGCAAGGTTTCTTATGCTAGTTGATTTGGGTTTGATTTAGTACTAACCCCTCTTTTGTGTCCTTTTGTTTTTCACACCCTCGTGTGCATATGTTGAGTTAGAATCCTTAGCCTGGGGGCTTGTGTCCCTAACTAAGTGTCATTCTATCTCATTTCTAATCCAATGGGATCTCTTCTTCCTTCTACTTTACTAGGAGTTTGCATCGAATCCATACTCTTGCTAAAGTGGGGGCTTAATGTATCGTCTTAAAATGGAAGCACTTCCATGATAAGAGCATTTAGCCCTTTGAGTGAGTGGTATGGGTCTTGTCAAGCACCTCGAATCAGCCCTTTTCTCAAATCTGACTTGTTCTCCTCATTTTGCTTCTATCTGTCCCTGATTTCAATATATATCTACATTTCCTGGCATTCTAGGTTAGGATCTTGAGGTTTTTGACCTCAAGGTCAAAGTCAACCTTGAGGGTCAAAGTCGACATCAACCCTAACCTAGGTCAGGGTCAACCTTGACCCTAACCTAGGATAGAGTTGACCTCATCCCTAACCACCAGTCCAGATTTCAAATTCCCATGATTTTCGGGTGTCGGGTTTCGGAGATATTTGTTTTCCCACCTCCAGGTTAACCATTTCGGCTTTCAGAATGGTAAATCCTCAAATTGAATTTAATGTGGGTCCATTTCTAGGGGTTAAGGTTAATTGGGATTTAATTCTCCAATGTCAGCCTTTTATAGAGGTTTGTGCCCTAGTTCACTATAAAAAAAGGCCTTCCTCTCTCATTTTATCCATCAAGTTTTGCATCTCATTCATTCATGCATCAAGCACTCTCAAGGACACATTGATGATCAAGTTTTGGCAATCAAGTTCTCTTTCAAGAAAGATCAATAATTCCATTCAATTCTTCTTCTCTATCCAAATTCTCCATTGAAGATCAAGGATTCAAGTATTTAAGCCATTGAAGGGATTTGGTTCAAGCATTCAAGATTCATCATTCAAACCCTAGATCAAGCCATCATGGTGGTGTGATCTTCCTTCAAGATCCTTTGTTCATCTTCTAGATCCATTCATTCTTCTATCAAGGTGGATTCCAAGCATACAAGCATGGAGGTTTTGTGTTTACTTTCATGGTTTTGATTTATATTTGCCATTGTTGTGTTCAATCTTTCATATCAATGTACTTGTTTACATTCAAAATACAATTTCATATCTATCGAATTGCATAGCTTCATTGTTAGATCTATTTCTACTACTTTCTAGCATTCTTATTTCAATTTCAATATTAAGGTTGATTCCAAACCGGGGTTTGACCAAGGCAAACCCCTCAAATAAACAACAAAAACCCTCTTTTTCTTGCAAGTATAGGTGCATAATTTTGGATTTGAGAGTAGATTTGGATACCCTTTCCAAAGAACTTCCAGGATATGCGAACAAAGTCATAATCAAACTTCAAATAAAGAATGTATCCTTTGACCTTTTATGCGGGTCAAATACTACCTACCATTAGAAAGACAAAAGATTTATGGGTTCTCTTCATCTCGACATTTCCAGTCTGAAACAGGTTGCATAATTGTCCGAAAGTACACACAGACATAAAAAATTGGCATTTTCTAGATTTTCCCTATTTTGAGGTTAGTACTTGTATTTTAATTATTTCAGATTTTAAGCACAATTCTCCATAGCGAAATATAGGAATTTTCTCTCTGTTTCATATTCTCCATGGATTGATTCGATTGTGCATTAACCTTTTGGTTGATCAAATTGGATCTCTCCTTTAGGAATTTGGATTTAGGAGTGGATCTCATATTTCCCCCACACATTACATTGAATAGGTGTGATTCCATTTTAACACTATTCAGGAGATAAGACAAACACGTGTGTTAGGGAGGATGAGGCCAAGGGTGTTGGTGTTCCTTTTCTAGGTCTAGCAGTAGGGTTTTTTTCCCTCCATATAGAAATAGAAATCTATGGTGCCTTCTTTTACTCTGATGGATCAAGGGTTGTACATTACTAGTTTTAAACATGATGTTTTATCTCCTTTTATAGTAGACCATATGGTTCCAAAGGTAGTCTTCGTTCTTCGTGGGAAATTGTGAAGGTTTTGGAGGTGGTTGATGCTTCTCATATAAATATTTTGTAGTTATCTCACAAGTATGGTGATTTTTTTTATCTTAATGATGTCCTTAGGCATTTGAAGGTTCTATGAAAGTTAGAGGATTGTGATGTGGATATTGTTTCTTCTTTGGATTGTGTTGAGAAGGATGGGAATCTTGTTATGCCTATTTTTGTTCCTTTTATTTTTGTGATTTATTACATGGGTGGTTAGGGATTTGAGCAAGTGTAGATCTAAATAGATTTTAATGATTCTCTTTTGGGCGAGTCGAGTGCTTGGTTGAGGTGCTCGATTACTAGGAGAAGGATTGTTGTAGAATCCTTCTTGGTGGCCCATAGTATGGGTTTGAATGGTCTTATTCTTCAAAGTTAATCTCATAATTTTCACTTGTGGAAGAAAATATTCTAGTTTTCTATTTGTGTTTATTTTCCTAAATTTCCCTTGAATTTTGGAATGTAAAGATTTTTAGGAGTTTTTCGAATTCTCTTGGGCAATATACTAGTACTGATAAGATAACTTTATTTATGAAGTGCTTTTTATTTTATAGATTTTGTGTGGTTGTCGTTCTCACCTTCTCCTCTAAATTTTTTAAGTGGGTACAACATGTTGAATTTGAAGACTTCATTATTTTTATAGTGGATCATGCACATAATTTCTTCTTAAAAAATAAGAAATAACACATTGTTTAGAAAATGAAGGATATATCAAATGCTAGTTTAAGGTGGAGCCAATTCCCACCTTTTGTGAGGTTCAAAAACTTGAGTGCTTGAGGATGGATAATGCTTTGGCATCACCAGAAGGAATTGTCACTGACTTTATGTAAGAACTCTTAATTCTAAGGCTCTATTTGTTGAACTAGAATTTCTTGTTTTGGTTTTTATTGTTTTCAATTTTTTGTATTGTTTGTAAGGGTTTTGCATAAGAAGAAAACAGGTAGGAAAGAAACTTTTGAAATTGAAAACTAATTTATATTTCAATGGTAGATGATATACTTTATTCATTCCTATTCAATACTTAACTTAACATTTCCTACATCAAGATGACATACCAATTTATTGATAAAAGCCTTTTGAGACCCTTGCTGGCCAAAAAAAAAAAACAATAAGAAGACTTTGTAATTCAACATTCCAATTATGAAGATTGCCAAATGATGATGTCATATTTTCCTTCACTCTGTGGCACCTCCTTCTATAATTTTTAATAATTTTTCAGAAGCTCTCAACCCAAATATCATACCATATGAAGGTGTAAAGAGTACAGCCAAAAATGAACCATCAAAAAGCAATAAGTATGACCCTCTACAATCATCAATTAAATCTTTTATTCAGTCAATACAATTTTCTCAAACATCCACCCTCAATCTACAAATAAATTCTGAAATTTGTTTTACCAATCAACTCAATTTTGACCTATGGATGAACCCAAACCCTCTAGCACAATCAGATGCTATTGTACACCCTCTATATGCTGATACAATGAAGTAGTCACAGTCTTCAATGTCGACAAACCCTGAAACCTGCATAAACCTCTAGTTTTCTACAAATCCAATGCTCCAAAAATTTTCAATCAAAATCATCAATCAACATAATCAATTCAATTTCTCTTGCAACTATTAAATACCATCAAGAAGTGCCATTTCTCCAAAAAGCATTTTAAGTAACATTTTAAATGTTATTTCCTTTCAACTTTGGAAATCTTCTAATAATTCATTAAGTTTGGCATTTATAATTAATTACTCAACTAGTCCCCTTCCAATGATGAATAGACCCTCAACTTAAGTAAAATTATAAAGTTATGTTATAACTTTATAATAAACATTTTTTACAATTTAATATCATTTTGGCCATAAAATTATTAATAACTCTCAAACCGCTTATTATTTCACTCTGTCATCTGAACTAGGAGCTCATCCTATAATTCCCCATGTGACCAAATACCATTTCTAAAAATAGAAACGGTCTATCTCTATCACTCCAAAAATTGCTAGAAATAGCAATAAACTCGCTATGAATAAAAATCATTGCATACAGAGTCCTAGAGACCTCAAATGAACACCAATCCTACAAAGTTTAGGTCTTTGAACAAATGTTATGTCTCAAGAGACCCTCTATCAAACTTCATTAGCCTATGAGGGTCAATTAATAGTCTAATCCCTCAAATTATGATGCTCAAAAAAATGGGGACATTACAGTCCCCCCTCCCTCAAATTGCTTTTCCTCAAGAAATATCTACTACAAAGTAACTCCACCACACCAGAGGTCCAAAATATGAACTATGTAATGTCCCACACATCTCGAACCAACTCTTGTAACACCAACATAAAAAGAACTGCGCAAGGAAAAACATCATGCCAACTATCCAACCCATGCACACAACAATAGTGCATCAAAATCAAAACATGTTCAAGAAGGCCAAGGATGAACCAATATGCTCTCTAGACACTAAACATCTTGCAATAGTCAATTGTAAACCTGGTCTAAAAACTAGATCCACCCAAAGAATCCCAAACTCTACTCTCAATGCTTAACTGGATGTTAGGATCCCAATTCACTCTATAGAGTACTCCATACAAACCATGTGGCATCAACATATTACCATTGTATGTTGCAACTAAGTCAACCCCAAACAAAGGAAGAAGTAATCCACTAGTTGGAATAATCCATAGAATAATACATATGAAAGTGTTAAAAAATGATTATACAGTGCAATGTAACTGAAGCACAAATTAATTGTACCTCTTTTTTGAAATTAATACAGAGACTCTATTTCTGTCAAAATTGAAGAATTGTTCATTAAACTTGATCAGGTTAGTCCTCTAGGATTATTGATTCAAATTCAATTTCTACCATTTAATATCTTTATTGAAAAGATTAGTGTTACAGTATACTTCTTGGATCATCAAAGAATGCATGTGAAGTGATTGTCCATGTAACTTTGTGTAATTGGATTTCTCAGAGATATTCAATTCAATTGGACTAAGGTTTGTACTATATAATATCTTTTCTATATATATGCATGGTAGTGTATGGTGTATGTTGACTCTCAATAATTGTACATAAAGATCTTATAAGGAATGACTCGATTTTCCCAATATTGGATAAGGACTAGTCTAAATATTTTTTCATAATTCAGGGAATATTCATCAAACTACAAAGTTCATTATTCCTGAATAGCCCCATAGTAGGTAATAACAATAATTCCATGTCTTATCCTAGGAATTGTATATTCAAACTAAGTATCATTGTCCCTATCATGAAGTGCATTTAAATTGTCAATCCAGGGACATATACTTGAAATGGGATAGTACAGTTTGTCCACTACGTCTCTCATGGAGTCATTTTTCTTAAGCTGGAGGAAGGAAAATACATGAAAGAAAATTACACTATTGTTGCAGGAAAGTAAACACACACATCTACTAATGAAAATGGTGTCGACAACTATAACTTCTATCTTAGTCTATTCTATCAACCCAAAGCATTTAAAATGATTATTTCTGCAAGTGTTACATGAAAATACAGAGTGTATAGTGCTATCTAAGAAAGAACAATGAACTCTAATTGAATTGTTGTAAATGCTCAAACAACTTAATCTACTCTATTCTAATCCACCTTCCAAGTGGGCCCCCTTGGTCGGCTTTTTCTAGCTACCAACACAAATTGAACTCAAAATCACTTCTTCATTGTATTTCTATAAAACTAATTTCATTGATGCTTATTTGAACACAAGAGATAACTTCTAAATAACTTGTGCCATAAAGAAAGGAAATTACAATAGTCCATGAAAGAATAACATAAAGGCTGCATAATCGGTTAACATAACATTTACCATAGAGAAGATATAGTGTAAACATGTTCCTATATTTCCTGGAATAGTTCTTCCTTCAAATTATCAGACATATCTCATGGCACCATAGCGACTTTCCATCATCGTGACTGAGTCTTCCTCGCTTTTCATCAATGCACATTGATCCATTCTCCAGTCATTCCTCTTTCCCTGGAAAATTAGTAGCATATACATATCTTCAAGCATTTAACCATTCAACTAATCAAAATATTAGAATACACATTAAAACAAGTATATAAAATACTGCAATATATGGATAATATTTGGCAAAAAGGTATTTAAAGTATGTCAACTAATATCTACCAATGGGTTTTGATGGTTTGACTGTACTTATAACATATTCACAAGTTCCAATACTAAAAAGGTATAAAGAATATCTTAGAAATGTTTGAAACAAAGTACAAAAATATCATAAAATAAGGACAAATTATAGACCCATCATTTTCCCCCTATGATCATAATGTTTGTCCTGAAGCATTGCATTTCGTAGCTATTCCTATGAATTCTCGTACTTCAGTCTTTCATTTTCTCTTGCTCTTGAAGGTATAATAAAATCCTCTAGTCTTCTCCTATTAATCCACCCTGTAATCCTCTTGAAGCTAATCTATCTTTGTAGAATTGACATCATATAGGGGCCACATGAGCATTGGTGGCTTAAATGTCAGAGGACACTAGAGTTCGAATTGAATATACCTCCCTAATTACATATACTTGGGTGCAATGTTTATGGTTGCTTAATGGTTAAGGGGGCTATGTGGATCTGATTTCTTGAAGGCTTCTAGAAATCTGCTCCACCTATTTCTAGCACTTGCTAAAGCATGTTGGAAAGTAAAATATGGCATTCCATGATATTCTTTGTAAACCTTCTCTCTAAAAACAAAAAATTTTCTCTCTAGTTTCTACTTTTATTTTTCCATAAGGTTTAACCAATCCCTTAATAAAACATTAGGCTTACTACTTTGAGCCCTTAAGGTTAATTTTTTTGACCTCTCATGATCTTTGTAAGCATCTAGGTGTCTTTCATATTTTTCTCATTATGTATCCATGACATTAGATATTTCAGATGTATATCTTCAATATAAAGTAGAGGATTCCAATCAATTTCATCAAGGATAATAAAATTATGGAGGTCAAGTTCAAAAAGTAGATTTTGCTGCTAGGAAGGAAGGGATTGGTACAGACCATAGAATTCTTTATCTATTTTAAATTCTGACTCTTTATCTTTAATGGTCATCATTAACTAAAATAGAATAAATTGTTCTTTTAAACATATAGCATAAACCGTGGGAGGAGGCCTACAAGAAATAATCTGATTAGCCAACGTTAAAGCATGGTTCATTTTTTTCTTTTGCCTTTGCAATTGCTCTTTTAAATCCTCTATTTTCTCCCTTTGTTCATCAATTTCTTGTTGCATTTTGTTTCTTTATTCTTTCCAAAGAGTTCTTTTAAACACAAACTGGTTATACAAACTGAAAAGAATAGACTAAAGAGTAGGTGGGAAAAATTCTATGAGTTTAGGTTTCTTCTTCTCACTATAGGTCTTCTCTAGATAATCAGTTAACCAGGTTCTTTTGAAGGGAACAATAGAATTATAGGGAAAAGAGTGAGTTGAAGCTTCATCCATTTAAGGTTCTTCTTACATATTTTCCTAGACGTTTTGATGCATTTCCTCATGGTCATTCTATTGCTAAAGTGGCTCCTGGTGAGTACTTTCAGGATAATTACTGACTGATTCATTCAAATTTTGGGAACTATCTGGAACAATTGTTTGTGCTGGAGAACTATTAAAAATATGATCCATATGTGGTTCAGGGGAAGGTTGATCTGATGAGACAGATAGGTCATCTGGAGGAATATTTGGCACTTTACCTCTCATTTAGGAGCTTCTCCACAATGGAGTCTCTGTAATCTCTATTGTTTTCTTTCTAATAGTTTTCTTCAGTCTCTTTGTTGTAGGAGAGGTTGTTGCAGGAATTGGCTTCTTTTTCTTATTTTTGGAAACTGTAGGGATTTCAGTTTGGTCTTCAATCCCAAGAACTAAAGTTTCTTTATCAATTTTTCTTTTTCCTTTTCTTTGGACGGAGGTAGATGAATTTTCCACTATAGTAGAGTGATGTTTAGTTTCCCTAATATTTTTAGGCTCTGCTCCTTGGCTACCTTTCTCAGTTGTTGGTTGAGAAGGAATATTAGTCACATGGACAGGTTGTTCAACAGGGTCATTCTGGGGATGCAAAGTCTTGATTTGGAGAAATTCATCCCAGGTTAAGGGAGATACATCCCTAAGTGACCTATCAACAAGTAATTTAATCAAAGCATGGTGAGTGATAGAGTTGGTTTTTTCTTTTTTGGTTTCTTCCTCACCAATACCCAACATATTGTAGAGAGAATTTGGGACATTGACTCAAGAATTATGCCTAACATAACTAAGAAACTTGAAATGTTGTGCATGTAAATGAGAGAACCTTCCTTTGCAAGTGAGGTACCTTATAATGTACACTTCTAATTCATCAAATGGGGAAGGAAGGGACACACACTTATAGCTTTTCTTGTTCACCTCAAATGGACAGTTTGCAGATAGGGTAAATTGGGCCCGAGATGACATGGCATCATGCTCATTTGGATAATTATCACCAACCATAGGAAACCCTATCACTTCTACTATTCATTCCTGTATTGCCAAAACTATTAGACCCCATACATTTTCTTCTCCTTCTTTAAATGTATTCGTGAATTGGGTAGCTACTTCCTCATCAAATTCAATCCATTTTAGAAAATATTTGAGCCACCCACAAACATGAAATCACCCAATGAATTCCACATCTGTAAGAAAGATAGTATTAACCACTGGTTCATGGTGCATTAACTTCCTGCCCATTTCTCCAAACTCTTTCTCAATTCACTTTGCAATTTGTAAATTGTAATTTTCTCCATTGCTTCTGAAATTCCCCAATTCCTCTAATCACCTTTGTAATACCTTGAAATGTAGCTCCTAACTGCACCTTTAACTATGAATTCCCTTGTAATCTCTATGTTACATTTTTAAAATGATAATAATGGAACTTAAGGAAAGGGAATTATAGTTTTGAATGCAATTAAGTTTTGTACAACTTGATGATGTCATTTTAGGGTTACAACAAGTCAGAGATCGAAGATAATTTAGAAATTGGAGTACGACACTTATTTGAAACATAAAGGACTTAATAAAATAGTATAGAATTATAGATTTGAAAAGATAGGGAAATCTCTTAAGAAATTATAAATACAAAAATAGTGACCTGGAAAATTAATACACTTCCTTGCCCCCTACGTAATTAAGATAAGTTTCCACACCTGTCATACAAAGCATGAGGTAGGAAATAGGTGTAATGCCATATTATAAATAAATATTGTATTAAATATAATAGTCTAAATGTACGAACTAAAAGTGGAAGAGATCAAATTGTTATACCTTCTATTGTGATTTTCCATGGGCGAGAGGTTGATGGAAATTGAAAACTTCATCAAAAGAACTAGTGTTGAAGATGATCACATTGGCTGACGTGGAGATTATTGAAAGAAAATAATGTTATGGCGTGGATAATGGGTGGATGGAAGGTAGAGAAATTGAGTGGAATGGAAAGAAGAATGTAGAAAATGAATGGAGAAAGAAACTTTATTGAAAATTAAGTTTTTATTATGATCATACCCAACAAAATTTAGGTTAAAACTGCAAGAAGGTTGGCACCTTCTGATTTAGGAAATACTACCTTTGGTGATTCTGAAGTATTATCACAGAATTCCAGTAGGAAATGATCTTTTTTCTATGGTTGATGGTATAGACAAAGTCTATGACCATTTGCCAGCACCTTGAAATGAACAATATCAATGGTGGATAATTGGACTAATCCATTATCAATGAAATGATCAATTTCATAGGGTCATAGCCACCGTGTTTGTAACTTGCTTGGTATTTCTTTGAAACATGAATGAAATAATAATGCCCAATCACCTGCTGAGAAACATTTGTTCTTGATGTGGGAGTCATGCCATTTCTTTCTCTTTTTTTAGAATATCTTTGTTCTCTTGAAGGTGGATTTCCTCATTTCACCCAAACAGTTGAGGTGAAGAAGGCGGTCTTGTCGTGCTATAGGAAGATCAATGTTGAGCTTCAGGGAAGTTTCCAATATTTTATGTTCAAATTCAATGGGAAACATTACAGTTTTCCATAGGGTATTTCAAAAGGAGTGAATCTTGATGTTGTCTTCCATGTTGTTATGTAATCCTAGACTACTTCTTGAAGGTGACTACTCCAATCTTGGTGATGTAGTTGAACCATTTTGGTAAAAATAGCTTCAATTTCTCTATTTTGGTTAATGTGAATTGTGCCCCTTGATCTGTTACTAGCTCTCTGGGCACACCATAGCAGGAAAATTTTTCTTCATATAGTAATTCAACCACTTTTTTTTTTCCATGCATGCTTCATTTCTTTGACTTCGACTCTTTTGATGACATGGTGATGTATGGTAACTCCAAGGCTTGCTTACACATCCACCAAGAGACTTCACTTGTCTCCACAAGAATCCTATTCTTCTTTAGGATCTTCCCAATAAGCATAGGTCATTAACTAAGGCCTACACAAACTCTACTATAAGAGTTCATTAATTGACGCTTCACCTTGGAGGACTAACACCATGTAGTTACTTGTCTTTCTACTCTACACTTAGATGGCTCTAAGTGCCAAATCCTCAAATTCTTCATATTTCCTTGCAGGGGTTTTCTCCATATGAAAAAATTTCATATCTAGATGAATTTGATCCATTTTAGTGGGATCTTGTATCATATCCTTATCAGAAGCAAGATTTCATCATAAGTGACCTTAAAAGAAGGCCTATTCCTTGTAGCCTTTACCAATCATGTTTCCCTCTTTTCAGCAAAACTTTCCCAAACATGCTGACAATCTAAAACCAGATTTGGATACCCTTTTGGAATTTTTAAAACATTCACAAGGTTTTTGGGTCTAACAGAGGTCATACAATAGGTTCCTACAAACTACGACAATAGGCCTAATTTCTAGGACTTAATAGTGAACTTGTTTGAAACTTGCTCAAACCTTGGACTACATGATTGGTATGGATCCAATCTTGATAAAATTTTATGGTATGATGAAACCCTTCCCCGTACTATACCTGTACCATACTGTACCTTCATATCCTACAAGGAAACTTCAAACTTTCAACCCTTAGACCTCTAACCGGGCTCCAAATGCTCGCCTAAGGCCTAGTCATAATAATAGCTCCTCATTCTTTCAAGACTCCTACTCCTAAAAATATTTACACTAATGACTCCCCTACCATTTTCATCCATCATGAGTTGTTTCCCATGGCTATATTTCATGGGGGAGCCATGAGTTCTTAGACTAGTCAAAACAAAACCAATCTAGACACCCTAGCTAAAACACTAAAAACTAGAAGATAAAAGACCTTAAAACAACTAGATCTTCAAATGAAAAAGTCTTGAAATAGTATATAGAACACTAATTAACAATTAGATTTGGTCTTTCAATCCATAAGATATAACTGTCACCACAAAGTCTCAGGAATTTCACTGTAGCACACTTGCAGAGCTCTATTCACACACTTCAAAACTATTACAATGCAACAAACAACATGAGATTCAAGACTTGGATTACATTAGATGACACATCCTTCATTTTAGGGCCTATTGGCTGATTCCCCACCTCCTAAAGTTTAGGGGATCCAAAGCTATCCAAGTTGCATGCAACATTTGCAATAATTGCAAATGTTGTCATGACAACTTCTTTGCAACAATTGGCATCTTTCATTTATGTCATGATCTGAATTCTTAGGACTCTTAACCTCCTATTTTTTGAGGATCCATGGCCATTAACAACCTTATGGCATATTTACAACTCCCTTGTGTGTTTAGAACACAATAAAGACTCTATCTCAACTACTAACACTAAGAATTTAATAACAACTAACAAAGGCTAATTGTGTGACCTTAGTCCTAATGACTAAATCACCTAGCCAACATAGAAAATGAACTTCTAAGGTCTTCAACCAAACTAATCTAGTCTTCTTCACTTGGCTAGAGTACAAGCGAAAACTACTAAACATGGAGGTAGCCTAGGTGTGCTCCTACACCATCCTCCCCAAAATAAAAAGATCAATCCACCCTTGGATTGAGGATGCTTGGATCAATCCCCATCTTCTTGAACTCTAACTCCTTTATCCATAATACATCAGCATCAATCATCCCATGCTTCTTTATGAGATGTTCTTTATACTCTTTAGATCTTTTCTTTTTATAGACCCTTGTGTCCAAAACACTGTCAGCCCCTGTGACTGTAGTTGTAGGTAATTGCAACTCTTCCACATCTTTGATTTCTTCATGAATATTTTGATCCATATCTTGTTGTGGTCCTATATAATGGACTAAGTTTGCAATGTTAAAAATTGGTGACAGTCCACTATCTTCCGGCAGTTCAACTTTGAATGTGTTATCACCATACTTAGCCAATATAGGACAGGATCCTATCCTCCTCATCTGCAACTTGTGAGGTACTCCTTTTTGGAATCTTTACTTGTTAAGATCCACCATGACTAAGTCACCAACATGACTTTCATGGTGTTCTCTGTCAAGGTCTTCCTCACTCTTTCATGTATCTCTTGCATAGCATATGCAAAGTCATCAACATAGCGACTCCCCTTCACTCCATCTTTAAAATCTGTCAACTTGTAAACACCTCTAGGAGGTAGTCCATATACTATTTCAAATGGACTCTTCCCTATTGATCTATTGATAGTGTCATTATAGGCATATTTAGCTTGCCCAATCAACTGATCCCATTGTTGACCATACTCCTTAGTCAAGCATCTTAGAAGATTTCCAAGGCTTCTATCAACAACCTCAGTTTGACCATCAATTTTGGGATTGTAGGCTGATCCAAAGGACAAGTTAGTGCCTAACCTTTTCCAAAGAGTCTTCCAAAAATGACTCATAAATTTAGTGTTTCTATCTCACATAATGTTGATAGGTAACCCATGGATTCTCACTATTTCTTCGAAGAAAAGAGAGGCTATTTGACTAGCATCATTAGTGGTCTTACATGGCACAAAGTGAGCCATCTTGCTAAACCTATCCACAACCACATAAACATTGTCCATACCTTGTCTTGTCTTGGGTAACCCAACTACAAAATCCATACTCAAGAATTCCCATGGCCTAGTAGGAATAGGTAGTGGTTGATAAAGAACTACATTTGAAGAAGTGCCCTTGGCCTTTTGACATAAAACACAACTCTCCACATACCTCCTAACATCTAGATTCATCCTTGGCCAATATTAAAACCTTGAAACAAGGTCTTGAGCCTTAATGATACCAAAGTGACCACTTAAAGAACCATTATGCTTTGCTTTCATCAAATTCTCTCTAATAGAACCTATAGGAACACATAATTGATTCCCTTTAAACAAGAGATCACTTTGAAAAGTATACTCAGGATACCTACTATGAAAATGATTCTTGTACTTAGCACATACCTTGTATATATCAGCAAAATCTTCATCATCTACATATAGATCCTTGAAGTGGTCTATTCCCATGCTCTTCAACTAAATTTATTGGATTGTGACTATCCTTCTAGACAATGCCTATGGCACCTTATTGAGGACACCTTTCTTGCACTTGATATTGAAGGTATAAGCTTGTAGGTACTCAACCCACTTCATGTGCTTGTGACTCAACTTCTCTTGTGAATTCAGGAAACTAAGTGCTTGATTGTTTGAATACACAATGAATTCCTTTGGAAGCAAATAGTGCCTCCATTTCCTTAGAGCTTGGAACACTGCATACATCTCAAGGTCATAAGAAGAGTACTTCCTCTTAGCCTCACTAAAATTTTTAGAATGGAAAGCCACTGGTCTACCTTCTTGGCTTAGAACAGACCCAATTGCTACATTGCTAGCATCACACTCAATGGTGAAAAGCTTCTCAAAGCTTGGTAGCACTAAAATAGGTTGGGTAGCTATCTTCTCCTTCAACAACTCAAAGCTTTTATTAGCATTCTCATTCCAAACCAACTTGGTTTTCATTCCTCCCTTGATAGTATCCAACATGGGAGCACAAATTTCACTAAATTGCCTTATGAATTTCCTATAATATTGTGCAAGGCCATGAAAACTCCTTACCTCTATTTCTATCCTTGGAGTAGGCCAATTCATGAAAGCCTCCAATTTTATTTTGTCCATTTTCATATTTCAATGTGATAAGACAAACCCAAGGTACACTAGCTCTTTTTTTATGAACTCACACTTCTCCAAGTTGATCATCAATTTATCCTCATGTAGTTGCTTGAAAACAATGTCAAGATGCTCTAGATGCTCACTCCTTGTCTTGCTAAAAATCAGTATATCATCTAGATATACAACTACAAACTTACCTATGTAGTCTTTGAGGACTTCATTCATGAGCCTCATGAATGTGGAGGGGGCATTTGACAATCCAAATGGCATGACAAGCCATTCATACATCCCTTCATTGGTCTTGAAGGTTGTCTTCCACTCATCTCCTTCATGTATTCTTATTTGGTGATAGCCACTCTTCAAGTCTATCTTACTATAGTACTTGGATTCACCTAAACAATCCATTAGGTCTTCAATCCTAGGGATAGGAAACCTATACCTTATAGTTATCCTATTGATAGCCCTTGAATCTGTGCAAAGCCTCCATGTTCCTCCTTTCTTTGGTGCAAGTATAGTGGGTATGACACATGGAATAATACTCTTTCTAATTAGGCCTTGGTCTAGGAGTTCTTGTATTTGTCTTTCTTTTTCCTCATTTTGTTGAGGGGTCATCTTATAGGCTGCTTTGTTAGGTAGGGTAGCTCCTGGAATAAGGTCTATCCTATGGCTTATGGCTCTCTTAGGGGGTAAAGTTGATGGTTTTCCATCACTTACAATACCTTGGTAAGGCTGCAACATACCTTGAGTCTCCTTTGGTAACTTTGTCTTCTTAGTCACCTTGCCATCATCTACCTCCTTTGGCCTTAGCACCAATGCAAAGCCTACACCTTCACTCTCTTCCATGGCTTGTAAGAACTCTTTTTCACCCACCATAAGTACATTTAGACCTGTTGTCTTTACTTTATCATCCTCCAATAATGACTATATTTTAATGGTCACATTGTCCTTCTTGAAGGAATAAGAATTCTTTCCTCCATCATGTATGGCTTGGCGGTCAAATTTCCATGGTCTACCTAAGAAAAAATGACATGCATCCATAGGCAGCACATCACACAAAACTTTGTGTTTGTACCTTCCAATGGAGAACTCCACCCATGCTTGCTCATTCACTAACACATGTTGGCCTTTATTGAGCCAAGTAACCTTGTAAGGATTGGTGTGGGGTATCCTTGTCAACTTCAACTTGCTGACTACTTCCTTTGACACAATATTGTCAGTAGAACCTAAATCAATAATGACCCTACATACTTTCCCCTTCATCTTGTACTTGATCCTAAACAAAGACCTCCTGTGGCTTGGCTCCTCCTTCACCGGCTCCTTGATTAGAGTTCTCCTCATCAAAATATTTTCTCCTTCATCTGAATTCAATGGCACTTCAGCATGTTTCTCTACTGCATTAGACTCATCTTGCACAAGGTGAGCTCTCTTGTCACCTACTTGTGATGAACCACCTTTCTCTGGACATCTATAGGAAGAGTGCCCCATTTGATTGCAATGGTAGCACTTCATATTGTCAAAGTAAATGCCTCTTCCTCCTTGTCCACCACTTCTTCCTCTAAAGCTAGAGTTAGAACTCCTTCCTCTACCACCTCTACTTGAGCTTCCTTCTTACTGCTCACTAAATTTTACATCTCCTTGAATTCTTGATTCAAAACTTCTTCCACCATAGCCACCTCTTTGTCCTCTACTATATTTACTTTTAGCTTTTCCTTTAGAGGTTTCTTGTTTCCTTCTAATTTTCTCTTCTATCTTCAAGGCCACTTGATAGCATTGGTGAATGGATTTGAAGTTTACTAGACTCATTTCCTCTTTTATAGACCATTTGAGGCCATTCAAGTACCTTGCAATTTTGATACTTTCATCTTCAACTACCTTGGATCTCAAACATAATTTTTGAAAGTCCTCGGTATATGCTTGGACATCTAATTTTTTTTGCCTAAGATTGTGTCTCCTCTGATCAAGTTGGACTTCACAATCATCAGGAAGGTAAGTCTCCTTCACTTTGGATACCATGCCCTTCCATGTCACAGTAGGACCTTTTCCATCATTTTCCCTCTCGGTTTGCACAAACTTCCACCCAGTAAGAGCTAAACCTCTCATTCTAGACTTCGCCACCATAAATTTTTGTGCCTCTGAGATACCATCACATTCAAATTGGTTTTTAATGATGTCTATCCAATCCATGACTGAATCTAGATCCATTTGTCCACTGAATAGTGGCACACCTTCCAAAGCTCTGCCACTGAATGCCTTCAATGCTTTGAAGAATGGCTCTTTAGGAAGAATAGGGTCAGGTGTTGGAGAGTCCTCCTCCAAATCTAATTCCTTCTCCCTTACTTCTTTTTCTTCCTTTTGGTCAGTTTCTCTTTGACTATATATGCTTTGTCTTGGACTTCACCCAAGAGCTTCTCCATTTGAGCTAGTCTTTCCCTTAGCAACTTGTTATCTTCTTCTTGTTCCTCAACCTTCTTGGCTAACTCAGTGTTAGTCACCATGGTTTTGTCTTCTCTTGATCCAATTGGTGTATTCTCCCCCACTGATTCAATAGGATGCAACATCCACCACAAGCCTAATCAATTCAAGCTTTGATACCAATATGATGTATGGTAACTCCAAGTCTTGCTTGCACATCCACCAAGAGACTTCACTTTTCCCCATAAGAATCCTATTCTTCTTTAGGATCTTTCGAATAGGCTTAGGTCATTAAATAAGGCCTACACAAACTCTACTATAAGATTCAATCAATTGATACTTAACCTTGGAGGACTAACACCATGTAGTTACTTGTCTTTCTACTCTACACTTAGATGGCTCTAAGTGCCAAATCCTCAAATTCTTCATATTTCCTTGCAGGGGTGTTCTCCATATGGAAAAATTTCATATCTTGATGAATTTGATCCATTTTAGTGGGATCTTGTATCATATCCTTATTGGAAGGAAGATTTCATCATAAGTGACCTTAAAAGTAGGCCTATTCCTTGTAGCCTTTACCAGTCATGTTTCCCTCTTTTCAAAAAAACTTTCCCAAACAGCTTGACAGTCTAAAACCAAATTTGGATACCCTTTTGGAATTTTTAAAACATTCACAAGGATTTTGGGTCTGACAAAGGCCATACCATGGGTTCCTAAAAACTAGGACAATAGGCCTAATAGGCCTAATTTCTAGGACTTAATAGTGAACTTGTTTGAAACTTGCTCAATCCTTGGACTAAATGATTGGTATGGATGAAATCCTAATAAAATTTTATGGTATGATGAAACCTTTCCCTGTACTATACCTATACCATACTGTACCTTTATATCCTACAAGAAAACTTCAAACATTCAACCCTTAGACCTCTAACCGGTCTCCAAATGCTCACCTAGGGCCTAGTCATAGTAATAGCTCCTCATTATTTCAAGAATCCTACTTCTAAAAATATTTACACTAGTAAATCCCCCACCATTTCCATCCATCATGAGTTGTTTCCCATGGTTAGATTTCATGGGGGAGCCATGAGTTCTTAGACTGGTCAAAACAAAACCAGTCTAGACACCCTAGCTAAAACACTAAAAACTAGAAGATAAATGACCTCAAAACAACTATCTCTTCAAATGAAAAAGTCTTGGAATAGTATATAGAACACTAATTAAGCATTAGATTTGGTCTTTCAATCCATAAGATATGACTATCAACACAAAGTCTCAGGAATTTCACTATAACACACTTGCAGAGCTCTATTCACACACTTCAAAACTATTACAATGCAACATACAGAATGGGATTCAAGACTTGTCTTACATTAGATGCCCTATCCTTCATTTTAGGTCCTATTGGCTGATTCCCCACCTCCTAAAGTTTAGGGGATCCAAAGCTATCCGAGTTGCATGCAACATTTGCAATAATTGCAAATGTTGTCATGACAACTTCTTTGCAACAATTGGCATCTTTCATTTATGCCATGATCCTAATTCTTAGGACTCTTAACCTCCTATTTTTTGAGGATCCAAGGCCATTAACAATCTTATGGCATCTTTACAACTCCCTTTTATGTTTAGACTACAATAAAGACTCTATCTCAACTACTAACACTAAGAATTTAATAACAACTAATAAAGGCTAATTGTCTGACCTTAGTCCTAATGACTAACACACCTAGCCAACATAGAAAATGACCTTCTAAGGTCTTCAACCAAAATAATCTACTCTTCTTGACTTGGCTAGAGTGAAGTACAAGTGAAAAACACTAAACATGGAGGTAGCCTAGGTGTGCTCCTGCACCACATAGTCCGTGAAAACTAGAATGTAAGATTTTTCATTAGATAGAGGGTCAATAGGACCAATAGAATCCATGCCACATTTATCAAATGGTGTGACCACCACTTGTGGAAATAGAGGCATTTCATCTAACTTTGTAGGATGACCCATCTATTGACATTTATCACATTTCTTGGTATAGTTGGTTGCATCCTTATGAAGTGTAGGCCAGTAATAACTAGTTGTCAATATTTTCATAGTTGTCCTTTTAACTGTAAAGTGTCTACCACAGGGATCATCATGATAAGAATGAATTATTTCATAAGTCTCATCCTCACTTACACATCTTTACGTGACTTGGTCTAGACCAGTATAAAATTTTGGTCCCGAAGGGCCATGAAATCAATGTCAGGCTTTCAGATCTGAATGCGGAAGGGTTTTAATTTGAAATTCATTTAATTATTTTCCCTCCTTAGTTGGTTATTGTTATTGGACCATAATTTGAGGTGAAATTTGAATTATGGGTCCTCACATTACTCTAGGAGCCTCACCTTGGAACCTCTATACAAAGACTCTCATTTGCCTTAATTTAAACAACTACACCAAGCAAGACCAAGCAATTTCATGAGAAAGAATCCATCACGGAGACATAATTGATTGAAGAAAGCAAGAAATGGTGAAGTGAAGATGCAAGATTACAAGAGGATGATATAGAAGATCAATCCATTATTGATATCAAGCATTTTTGTGAGCACGCCATTGTGAACATCTATTTGGAGTGAGAGAGATCCTTTCTTCCTTGATCCACCATTATCAATATTCAAGGATTCAAAGATACAATCATGGGGTAGAAATTATAGATTATGAGTTTGGTAGGAGTACTTTAGCCTTGGGGGCTTGGTATGCTTTCTTATCTTATTCAAATCGATTCATTTCTTTCTCATACATATTCATGCTCGGGTAAAAATCTAGAGGGTTAGATCTTGGAATTACACATTTAATACACACACATATTCTATTACATCCAGCTATTTGTGGAGCTGGAGATTACCAAAATGGGGGTTTGACTAAGGAAAAACCCTATATAGCCACCACAAAACACCATTTTCAGATATCTACAATTGTTTTTTTGAGAATTGAAGTGCAGATCTGAGTACCCTTTTCATCAAACTTTCAGGATCTACGAACAAAATTTCTATCGGAGCTATTTTAGGTCAATGATGACCTTCAGTGAGGGGTAAGATTGTGTTCTGTGGTAAGATTGTGCTCTGTTATCTAGGTCAAAGTCAACCTAAATCTAGAGAGACAAAAGTTTTATGGGTTTTCTCTGTTATGGATCGGGACCAAAAAATCCTAACAGACAAAACCCATAAAACTTTTCTCTCTGGAATCAGGTCAACTTTGACCCAGATAGTGGGGCACAATCTTACCTCAGGGAATAATATTACCCCTCACTAAAGGTCATCCTTGACCTAAAATATCTCCAACAAAAATTTTGTTCGCATATCACAAAAGTTTGACAAAAAGGGTACTCATATCTGCACTTCAATTCTTGAAATGACTGTAGATATCTGAAAATGGTATTTTGAGGTGCCTATATAGGGTTTTGCCTTACTCAAACCTCCATTTTGGTGATCTCTACCTCCACGAATAGCCAGATGTAATAGAATATGTGTGTGTATTGAATGTGTAATGGCAAGATGTAATACTCTAGATTGAAACCCTAGCATGGATATGTGTGAGAAAGAAATTCATAGATTTGAATAAGATAAGAAAGCATACCAAGCCCCCAAGGCTAAAGTACTCCTACCAAACTCATAATCCATAATTTCTACCACATGATTGTATCTTTGAATGATTCAAAATTGATAATGGTCGATCAAGGAAGAAAGGATCTTTCTTGCTCCAAATAGATGTTCACAATGGTGTGCTCATAAAAATGCTTGATATCAACAATGGCTTGATCTTCTATATCATCCTCTTGAAATCTTACATCTTCACTTCACCATTTCTTTCTTTCTTCAATCAATTATGTCTCCTTGATGGATTTTTGCTCATGAAATTGCTTGGTCTTGCTTGGTGTAGTTGTCTAAAATGAAGGAAAATGAGAGTCTTTATATAGAGGTTCCAAGGTGAGGCTCCTTGAGTAATGTGAGGACCTATAATTCAAATTTCACCTCAAATTATGATCTAATTAAAATAACCAACTAAGGAGGGAAAATAATTAAATGAATTTCAAATTAAAACCCTCCCACATTCGGATCTAAAAGCCCGACATTGATTTCAGGGCCCTCCGAGACCAAAATTTGTAAAGGGGGATCAAATCCCGAAGGAGGTCAAAGAAGACCTTGACTCTGACCTAGGTCAGAGATGACCTTGACTTTGACCTCGGTCAGGGTTGACCTTGACCTTGATCTAGGGGTCCAGATCCAACCATAATAGAAAACAGATGGTTCTACGGGTGCCCAAAGACCTAGAAATGATGACAGAACATGGCATATTACCATAGAGAGGCACAGATTCCTATGATGAACATGATTAAGACCAAGAGGACCTATGCCTAGGTCCTACCTAGAAAATAGATCCAAAAAGAAGGGAAATTAAGGATAATCCTCGGGATCCTAACCCTAATTTCACCTAGAATGAAGGAATCAAATGTAAAATGCATCCTAAATGCAAGTCTATCATGATAAATGCACTAAAAGAGGGTGCTAAACCTATCAAGATAGAAGTGCTTCCATTTTAAGATGATACAAATATATTATCAATCCAAGAAAATTGAAAACTTTTCTCAACAAGGAATTTTCTTTCCTTGGGAGAGAAATATGTAGGCATCTAATTGTCAACTACAAGGTAGTTAGCTATATCAACATACCATGGTCCTTTAACAACAATATAAAATAAATGTTCATCAGGGAATACATCATTAATTAAATAAGTGTCACTATTATCATTTTGGAGCCTTGATAAATAATCAGACACAACATTAGCTCTACCTAGCTTGTTAATGATAGTTATATCAAATTCCCGTAGCAGCGAAAGCCATCTTGATAACCTTCCTGTGATTGAAGGTTTGTTTATAAGATATTTTATAGCTGCATGGTCACTATGAACAAATATTGGGCATCATGTAACATAATGATGGAACTTTGCATAGATGAAAACCAACAAATCCTTTTTAGTGACTGTAAGATTGAGCTCTAGTCCATGTAAAATCTTGCTGATATAATAAATAAAATGTTCAAGGTAGTTGGCTTTTTGACCTAAGATTAAGATTTCTCCTATTGCATAATCAAAAGCATCAATAATATGGAAATGTAACGACCAATCAGGTCCTTTGAGAACTGGTGCTGTAGTAAGAAGGGATTTGAGCTACAATAAAGATTTCTCACAGGCTGGTGTCAATGTGAACTTCGACTCATTTGTAAGCAATGTGTATAATGGACTGTCTATTTGACTAAATTTTTTAATAAAATACCTATAATAACTAGCTTGTCCTAAAAAGGATCTAACATCTTTTTTCTTTGTAGGTATAGGCAATGTAAGAATTACCTTAATTTTTGTAGGGTCCACTTGTATTCTAGCTTATGAGATGAGGTATCGTAGCACAACTCCTTCATGCATCATCATAAAATATTTTTCTCTATTTAGGGATAGATTATTATTCTCTTTACATCTGATCAACACTTTTTCTAAGTTAACCAAAGCTTCATCAAAAGTAACACCAAATAAGGTGAAATCATCCATGTAGATTTCCATTCAATCATGTGAGATATTAGCAAAGATGTTGATAACAACCCTTTGAAATGTAGTTGGAGTATTACATAAACCAATAGGTAACAAAGAATAAGAATATGTTCCTAAAGGACATGTAAATGTTGTCTTTTGTTGATCCTCTGGAGCAATATTGATCTGGTTATATCCACTGTATCCATCAAGAAAAGAAAAGTACTTTTTACCATTTAAGGTACCTAGAACTTGATCAATGAATGGCAAGGGAAAATGATCCTTCTTTGTAGCATTTTTTAGTTCTATGTAGTCCACACATATTATCCATTTACCTCCCTTTTAGGGATAATTACCAAAGGAGAAACCCATTTGTTGTTTGAGATTGGATAAATAAAACCAGCATTCAATAGTTGTTGCAACTCGGTCTTTACAATTTCTCTCAAGACTGGGTTAATTCTTCTTTGATGTTGGCAGAGTGGTAAACTACCTTCATTGATATGGATTCTGTGTGTGAAGAACTTTGGGCTCAATCCTTTCATATCTCCATAATCCCATGCAAAATATTTCTTATGATTACAAAGCAGTTGAGTTAATAGGGATAATTGTGATGATGACAGTTTATTGTTGACATGTAGGTTGTGACCAGGTGAGAGCTCCACCCAAGTTGTTAATTCAGGAATTGATACTTTAGGTATATGAGGTGTGGATATCTCACAAGGTAGTAATTGATGGATAAAATCAGGTTCAATAGGAGGAATATAGTCCTCATAGGTTGATAACTGCAAAACAAAAATTTCAAAGATATCTTTTTATGTAACATAGTCATTGGTAAGAATTATTTGAATCACATCATCATATTCTGGAATTTGTAGGAAAGATTTTTTGTGTAACAACATAAGTTGAGCAATACAGTTAAGATCTTCCACCTCATCTCCTAAATCAAGCCAAATAGGAGTACTTAAGTTTGGTTGAGGTTGGGCTAGATGATATAAAGATAACTTCTTAATTGTTTAGCCATATGAAATGGTCATGTTACCTAAATGAAAACTTATATTGGCATCAGCTATGTCTAACCAAGTGATGCAGGGGAATCTTGAATTCTTGGCAATCTCGTATCACCAAAAACAAGTTAGAGTTGTTAGATATGCTCAGTAGTTTCTTTTGGGCTCTCAGTGATGTATTCATGTTTCCACCGATGGGGCTCGGTTGCTACTCGGTTCCTTCATTTACCAAGTTGGCTCGATTGGGTACCCGAGTTAATTTCTTTTCCATTGGTAATCTTGCTCACTGATTGGTTTATTTTTTTATTTTTGTTGAGGCCCACCTATGCATTTAATTTTTCTCACAGATTTAATGGTTGCATCAATCATTGGGAAGCGTGTGGACCTCGATCTATTCATTTCTTTCTCCAATGATTGGATCTAAAGGTCAACTTGTTTCGGTAGCCTCTTGTATAAAGAAAGTAGTATGTTATAGTTTTAGGTATCAGTTTTGAGAGATAGGAGATAGGATCTAAAAGTTGAATCCTTTCATATATGAGGATTGTTGTAATTGAATTCTGATTGTATTTTGCCGTAACAGGGAAGGCCTCACAGTCTGACATGTATGAAGTTATTGATGAATAATATATGAAGTTTCTGTATTCTCTCACTCCCTTCTTGTGTTGTTGCTTCTGTGTGATGTTTCTACAAGGAGGCTAGTCATTTGGGAGTGTATTTGGCCCTTTTCCCATTCTCTTTGTGTTAGACGGTATTAGAGAGAGGTTAGATCAGGGAAAATTTTAAGAAACCCCCTCCCTGGAAAAAGTGTAAAATCCTGGCAAATCCTACATTATTTTGGCTGGAAAAAAATAATATTGTTGGTGAATTGTTTTAATTTGAAAGGAAAAAATATTAATTTAAATCGTGATTTTTTTTAATTATATGAAAATTCTCTAAAATCCTGGTGAATCTTTCATTGTTGAAGAAAATCGTGGATAGAAGTACACATACCTAGAAACCATCATTTAATCATTATTGTTATATGGATCCTAATTAATTGATCCTAAATCAATGGCATAAATCCTATTCCGGGCCAAACTTTGAAAGGACACCAAGTTCCAAAGAAAGTATCTGAAATAAAGACGTGTCCACAATGAAATTTACTTCGGGCCAAAGTTTGAAAGCATAAAAAGTTCCATGAAAAGTCTCCAAAATAGAGACACATGTCAAATCTATGTACTTAACCATACTCTAACTTAAATTTTGACTAGATATTGGCGAATATGACCATCGGTTAAGACAAGCTTTGGAAATTGTAGGTGAAAATATTTAATTTATTATGTGGAAAAATTTGATTCTATTAACGAATTCATTGTTGAAATACAAATAATTCCATATAAATACTAGCGATTGGCCTATGCATGGGACCCAATTTTTATAAAGCGCAGGTGACATGGCCACCCCGAAAGTCCAATTTTTTCCACCAAATTTTGGGTCCCTGATGTGTGAAATTTTCCAATTGGTGAATATTCACCACTAAAGTTATCCCTAGGTTAGATCTTGATCTAGATTTGCAAATTTAGGTCTTTGGTCAAGGGTTCCTTCTTGTAAACCCTAGTTGGTCTTTTTTGTCGGGTGACAGTTTGTGATCTGACCTACAATTGAAGTCGGTTTCAAGATGGTTCTTGACAGGTGAGATGCAAATTTAGGATTAGTATATATGCTAAGACAAATTGTTTCTATGTTAGAAGTTGTTGAGACAGTCCAATGTCGAGGAAGACATCTTGAGAATGTTAGTGATGAAGAAGTTGAAGATGAACAAGGTGAAGCAAAACTTGCACATGTGATGGATCAGGGTGAAGAAAGACTTTTGAAGGCATTGATAGACTTAATGTCAATATTGCACTTCAATCCTCTTGAATACAGTGGTAGGATGGATTCAAATGAGTTGATGGATTGGATAACCAAGATAGAGAAGTATTTTGAATATGAAAATGTTCCTGAGGAATAAAAGATGGTGAAAATTGCAAGTACAAATTTGAAAAGTCATGCATCCTCATGGTGGGAGAATCTACAATTAGACAAAAAAAAGAAAGATAAAGACAAAATCAAGGTATGGAATAAGATGGTGAATAGGTTGAAAGGCAAGTTTCTACCTTGTGATTATCAAGTTAACCTAGTTACGAGAATGTAAAGTTTGAGGCAGAGAGATAGCTCGGTAAAAGACTATACTGAGGAATTCTATAGGCTAGACATTAGATCTTGACATATTGAGGATGAGGTGGAAATAATTGATAGATACTTGAATGGGTTAAGAATTTCTAGTCAAGAGGAAATTAGTTTGGTAAAGTTGGAAAGTATTGAAGAAGATTATCAGTTTGTCTCGAAAGCTGAGGAGAAATTGAACAAAAGACATGAGTAAAGACAAAGAGGAAAAGGTGGTAGATTCCCTAGAGAAAGAGTTAGATCTTATGGTGAAAACAATATATTTGATCAAGACAAAACAAATTAGGATAAAGGCAAGACAAAGTGGAAAGGTCAAAGTTCTTCTAGAGGAAGAGGTAGTACCTATCGAGGTGGCTATAGCAGAGATGGATTCTGAGGATCTTGTTCAAATTGTGGAGAAGGACACAGATTATTTGAGTGTACACATGGAAGAAAAAAGGTTATTAATAGTAGAAATGCTTTAGTATAAGAAGAATCCCTGAATGAACCAGAGAAGGAAAAGAGCTTGATGGTCAAAAGAGAATTATGGAGTGAAAGTAATAAGGAAGATCTAGTAAGGAAAAGTTTATTCGGGACTAGATGCAAAGTTGCTGATAAACTGTGGAAGGTAATCATTGATAGTGGAAGCTCAGAGAACCTGGTATTTGAGGAAATGGTTGCAAATTTGTAGTTAGAAATACTGAAACACCCGAAGCCTTATCAAATTTCATGGATCAAGGATGAGCATACACTATTGGTAAGTGAACAATGTTATATGAATTTGAAAATTGGAAAGTGCTATGATAAGGTGTTATGTGATATCATTCCTATGGGCTATTGTCATATTTGGTTGGGTAGACCTTGGAAATATGATAGACATGCTATATATGATGGAAGATTGCATAAATATACTATTTGGGCTGATGGGAGAAGACAAATCTTTTTTCCTTTGATTGAAGAATCTATTGGTAATGTTTGCACATCTGTGAAAGTTTGTTTGATGGAAGGAAGAAAGTTTATTAAGGATTTAAAGAAGAATCATGTATGTTTTGTTGTGATTCCAAAAAAAATGATGAGAAAACTGTGCCACTAAGAGGAGATAAAAGAGAATTCAAGTGGACACATGGAGCCAATAAAAATTTTGAGGACTTTGAAGAAGTTTTTTCAGCTGACTGTGTTAGTTTTAGCTAATTTGAGTAAGGTATTTCAAGTTGAATGTGATGCAAGTGGTAGTGCAATAAGAGATGTTTTTGTTAAGAATGAATATTGAAAACATGAAATTTCTGTGTGGTCCCCCCTAGAAATCATTTGATACTAATCGAAAATAAAATTTTCTTTTTTTTTATGTGTTGCAAAAATTCGAATGAACGAGCCAAAATTTATGCCCAAAATACTACACGTTGGTTTTTTACAAAAAATGGACATACACAGAAAAGAAATTAGAGATGAAAAACTTAACATAATCAAAATTAAAAATGAATTATATGTTTAGATCGCTAACAGAGAGATCTACAATATCACATCGTCTGATTTTTTATGTTCTTGAGCCATGAGTAAACCTGACAAGGAGCACACAAAAAAAGATGTCATTTTTTTGTATGTCTGCTGGAAAACACATCTCAGGCCTATTTGAATTATCCAAGCCTTTGGGTTGGATCTCCAAGGAAAATCCAAGCATTAGATAGTAAATTCCAATGCCTTATGAAGCGTGTGTGCCCTATAGGGCGAGTGCAGTACTAAAATCTATGACTTCCATAGCGTGTGCACCCTACGGAAGTCATAGATTTCAATAGTGCACTAGCCAAATAGGGCATGCACCCTATAGGGTGAGTACACTATTGAATTCTATGACTTCCATATGGTGTGTGCCCTATTTAAGTCATAGATTTAAATAGTAATGAGAAATAGTCAGAGCAAGAGGGAGAAGAGAGAGAGAGAGAGAGAGAGAGAGAGAGAGAGAGAGAGAGATATCCACCATCCTTTCTCTATATTTTCACTTCTTACCCTCTTTCACCCCCTCTCTCTCTCTCACACACACATATGCTCTCTCCCACCTTCCCTACCCTCTATATTCCCCACCCCCCCCTTCTCTCTCTCTCTCTCTCTCCACCTTCATACCCTCTATATTTTCCTTATTACCCTCTTTCACCATACCCCCTCTCTCTCTCACACACACACACACATATTGCTCTCTCTCCTCTCTCTCTCCTCTCTCTCCTCTCTCTCTCTCTCTCTCCACCTTCGTATGCTCTAATATTTTCCCTTATTACCCTCTTTCACCCCCTCTCCCTCACACACACATATTCTCTCCTCCCACCTTCCTACCCTCTATATTCCTCTCTCTCTCTCTCTCTCTCTCTCTCTCTCTCTCTCTCTCTCTCTCTCCACCTTCATATGCTCTATATTTTCCCTTATTACCCTCTTTCACCCCCCTCTCTCTCACACACACATATCTCTCTCTCCCACCTTCCTACCCTCTATATTCCTCTCTCTCTCTCTCTCTCTCCACCTTCATACCCTCTAAATTTTCCCTTATTACCCTCTTTCACGCCCCCCTCTCTCTCTCTCTCACACACACACACATCTTCTCTCTCCCACCTTCCTACTCTCTCTCTCTCTCTCTCCACCTTTGTACCCTCTATATTTTCCCTTATTATCCTCTTTCACCCACTCTCTCTCTCTCTCTCACACAATACACATATCCTCTCTCCCCACCATCCTACCCTCTCTCTCTCTCTCCACTTTCGTACCCTCTATATTTTCCCTTATTACCCTCTTTCACCCCCCCTCTCTCTAACACATACACATATGCTCTCTCCCACCTTCCTACCTTCCTCTCTCTCTCTCTCTCTCTCTCTCTCTCTCCACCTTTTTATTTCTTGCAAAGGGTGCACAGCGCTATAGTAAGCTAGCCCTATGCAAGACTATGCATGTTACTCTCTCTCTCTCTCTCTCTCTCTCTCTCTCTCACCACCATTTTGTTTCTTGCAAAGGGTGCACGTGCTATAGTGCACTAGCGCTATGCAAGAATATGCATGTTACGTTCTCTCTCTCTCTCTCACCACTTTTTTGTTTCTTGCAAAGGGCGCACTAGCGCTATGCAGACTATGCATATTACGCTTTTCTTGATTTTGCATAGGGTGCATGCATGTTAGCTTTTTGCATAGTGTGTGCGCCCTATACGGCAGATGTGCTTTATTGTGTATGCACTATGGCCATTTAGGGGCCAAAAAGGAAAGTGGCACCTTTTTGGTCCCCAATCTTTGTGCAAATACCCATTTAGGGGTTAGCATTTAGGTCCAAGATTTAGCATTTATGATGAGGGTTTACCATTTAGGTTGATGGTTTAGCTTAATATTTAGGATTTAGGGTTTAACAATTTAGAATTAGGGTTTAACATTTAGGATCTATGGTATGGTTAGGGTAAGGGTTTTGTTAAGGGTATACTTTTACTAGGGTTAGGTTTTTGTTAGGGTTATGGTTAGGATCAGGGCTTAGAATTTAGGATTATGGCTAAGATTATACTTAGGGAGAGGGTTTTAGGATTAGTTTTAGGATTAGAGTTAAGATTAGGATTAGGGTTAGGATTGGGATTATGGTTTAGGGTTAGGATTAGATTAGGTTTTAGGGTTAGAATTATGATTAGGAGTAGGATTGAGATTATGAATTGGGTTTAGGGTTTATATCATGGTTAGGATTAGGGTTTAGGATTTATGTCATAGTTAGGATTAGGGTTTGGGTTAGGGGTGTTAATAGGGTGAGAGTTAAAATTATGATTAGAGTTAGAATTATGATTAAGGTTAGGACCAAGATTAAGGTTATGATTACACCTTGGTTAGGGTTTAGATAAGGCTTTTTCTAGGATTCATAATAGGGTTTGTGTAGGGTGGGATATTATGGGTTAGGTTAAAGACTATGGTTATAGACAAGATAAAATTATGGTTAGGGTTCAATTAAGGATATAGTTTTAGTTCAATTCGTGTAATGGTTGAAGCATAATTAGGGTTAGAGTTAAGGTTAGGTTAGGTGTTAGAATTAAATTAGAGGGAAATATTCAAGTTATAGTTAGGGTTGTAGTTAACTATACTTAGGTTTTTGATTATGGTAAGGGTTTGATTATGGATAAGGTAATGCTTATACTTAGGGTTAGAATTAAAGTTCAATTAGAGGCAGAGTTAGGGTTATGATTTAATTTTATTAGGTTTAGGGTTAAGTTGAGTGTTAGATTTCAAGGATCATTTTAATTGGATTTTATATAAGTTAGGGATTTAGGTAGGTTAAAAATTAGGGTGATAGTTTAATTTAGTTTTGTATAATGGTTAGGATTAAGTTTAGGGTTTAATTTATCAAGTGACCCTATTTTTTAAATATTAGTTCTAGGGTTAGGTTCATCTTAAATTTTAATGTGTAATATGATATAGAGTTAAGGTTGGGGTTCCAATCTAGTTTTTCAAAGTTTTATTGTTTCTATTTATTCAATAGGTTTCTCCTGAACTAAGATTTTAGGTATAAAGTTTAATTTGACTTAATATTTAATTAAGATCAGGGTTAGGATTGTAATTTATTTTAAGGTTAATGTTCAATTTGGTTTAGTTTTGAAGTAAATTATCAATTTGGTTTACGGTAATATTTCAAGTGACCTCTTAGTCATTTTTTGTTTCTTCCTTATAGGTTATGTTGTTTCTTTTTAAGCATTAATTTCAAAAAATGATCACAAATTAAAATTTGAAGTATTTCTCTAAAAAACTATTATTTGTGCAAGGATAGAGTGATATATTTTCCCCCCTTTCTATGCTAATCATATTATCTTAATTGGTTAAAATACTAGAAACATCTTAAAATTGATAATTGAATGTGAAGATTAAAATAGATAGAAATAATATTTTTCTAATATGGTCTCATAAATCCTGGACTTTCTCATATTTTTTCATAAATCTTTATGGCAACATTTATAATTTAATCATATCCATTAGATTGAAATTTATCTCACCCTCTAGTCTCACAATTTTATTTTTAGAATAATCACCTCAAACCTAGTTTATTGATCACATTAAAATCTCCAAGCTCTCAACTAATTCAAAAATATGGCCTCCAATGACATGCAATGATTGCAAGATTTGCATAAAAAAGATTTGTTGCAAAATTTTATGAAACGAGCCAAAAATTTATGCCCAAAATACTACATGTTGGTTTTTTACAAAAAAAGGACATACACAGAAAATGAAATTAGAGATGAAAAACTTAACATAATCAAATTAAAAATAAATTATATGTTTAGATCGCTAACAGAGAGATCTGCAATATCACGTCGTCTGATTTTTACGTTCTTGAGCCATGAGTAAAACCTGACAAGGAGCACACAAAAAAAGATGTCATTTTTTTGTATGTCTGCTAGAAAACACATCTCAGGCCTATTTGAATCATTCAAGCCTTTGGGTTGGATCTTGAAAGCAAATCCAAGCATTAGGATAGGTAAATTCCAATGCCTTACAAATCACATGCACCCTATAGCACCCTATAGGGTGAGAAAACTATTGAAATCTATGACTTCCATAGGTTTGTGCGCCCTATGGAAGTCGTAGATTTCAATAGTGCACCGCGGTCAAATTAGGGCATGCATCCTATAGGGTGAGCACACTATTGAAATCTATGAATTCCATAGGGTGTGCACCCTGTTTAAGTCATATATTTAAATAGTGATGAGAAATTTGTCAGAGTGGAGAGGAAGAGAGAGAGAGAGAGAGAGAGAGAGAGAGGAGAGAGAGAGAGAGAGAGAGAGATCTCCACCTTCCTATCCTCTATATTTTCCCTTACCCTCTTTCACACCCTCTCTCTCTCTCTCTCTCTCTCCACACACACATATGCTCTCTCCAACCATCCTACCCCCCCTCTCTCTCTCTCTCCACCTTCCTACCCTCTATATTTTCCCTTATTACCCTCTTTCACCACCTCTCTCTCTCTCTCTCTCTCCACCTTTGTACCCTCTATATTTTCCCTTATTACGCTCTCTCTCTCTCCTCTCTCTCTTCTCTCTCTCTCTCTCCTCCTCTCCTCTCTCTCTCTCTCTCTCTCTCTCGTACTCTCTCTCTCTCTCTCTCTCTCTCTCTCTCTCTCTCTCTCTCTCTCTCTCTCCTCTCTCTCTCTCTCTCTCTCTCTCTCTCTCTCTCTCTCTCTCTCTCTCTCTCCACCTTCATACCCTCTATATTTTTTCTTATTACCCTCTTTCAACCCCCTCTCTCTCTCACAGACACACATATGCTCTCTCTCTCTCTCTCTCTCTCTCTCTCTCTCTCTCTCTCCACCTTCATACCCTCTACATTTTCCCCTTATTACCCTCTTTCACCCCCTCTCTCTCACACACATATGCTCTCTCTCTCTCTCTCTCTCTC
>BSBK01013285.1:0-5000 GCA_027943335.1 Chamaecyparis obtusa
AATATGTCTGATATTAGAATCATTGAGTACTAGCTTATGAAATTATTATAAACAACTATAGGAATAGATCAAACAAGTATCATGTACAACTTAAGCTATAAGAAAACATCGAAAGATCTTAATTCTTTCAAAAACATAAAACTTATATTAGGGTTAAAGGGTATCACATCCTCCCCCAGTAAGATTCAACTTACTCCTGGAAGTCGGGAAGGTGAACTATATATAGCACATTATCTAATAGAATTGTAATATTACTATTCTAGAACCTAATTTAATGACTGCATACATACTTCTCCTATCAAGAGTTTTGGTAAATCCTATCTTATTACAACTTTAGTATAGATTAACTCAGTTCAATTAGTAATGACTTTTAAAAAGAATTAACTATGTTATTCTATCACTTTATACAGTAAGTTTGTTAACAAGATACTTGAAATTACATCAAAATTATTGTTATTAAGTCGAAACTCTAAGGTATTCATGTTTACTCACTAATATCAATATATTATGAAATTGCATGTTTTACCAACTGAGATTATCACTTCTTTTCACAATATCAAAGTTCCTATCTATGGTAACCAGTATAAAAAAAAGAAAAATTTATGATATACTTTTCCTTTTGAGACATAATCTAACCCTACACAATACAACCTGTGAGACCTTATTACAAGTAAGGTCCAAAATTTGTGTTCCTTACAAGCTATGAATACCAAACATAGAGAGGTATGTAACATTTATATTTGTTATGATCATGAAGGGAATACATCAAATAATTTTTATTTACTTTTGTAATCATGAAAATAAAACAATCTAGATTCTTGCAAACTTACCATTTTCATTAACACATAGTTTTATAAGAAATATTCCTTTCCATCAAAGCTTTAAGTAGAATTCCAATGACATAGGACACACAAATTTTATGATATACATATTCTAAGTCATCTTTCATAATAGTTGTAGTGTTTGATTTCCAAAAACACATTCACACCCTAGAGGAGATCTAAACAATTTACAATTTATTGCACCATTATTCATTAAGTTGGGATCCCTTCTTAAAGCTTACTATTTATATATGCACTTTTCCCTATTTGCATGTGAGGAAGTTTCCATATAGCATTTACTTAAGAGTTATTTCAAATTTTTTATTGCATAACGATCATAGATCCATTAAGAGAGAAAGAAGTATATGAGTCCTACTACTATCTTCATAACCACAACATCTAAATTAATAACATTAACTACTGTACATAACTTTAATTTCTACCCTTTTACCTATTTGAAACATTACCCTCGTACACTTCAAAATTTTGAGATAACATCAGTTCTAAGTAGAAATTGAGTAAGGTACATTTCTATAACATTTATTTACCACAACAACTCCTTATTCATAGTTGATCAATCACTTAATGTTGTTAATTTCTTACTACTATGGTGTTGATCAGAATGTATACAAAACATGAATTGTTTCCAAAATACCCATCTAGGATCCTAACTATTCACTAGGCATTTTTCAAGACATATATTTTATAAAAACAACTTCCATCATTAGTACAGATAATCCATCATCGCACATACTCTTCCCTAGAATTCTTGATTATGTTATCTTAAATCCTTTTTGTGCAATTTAATAAGATATGCAGAACGGATATAATTTCTTACCAAGATAGGGATAAAAATTCCTCTTCCTAAATGAAAATGTGAATTATAGCCTATGATAAAATCTTGGGTACATAGGTCCTTCACCCAAGGGTTTCCTAATTGAGTATTTACAAATTTTCCTGATATATTATTGCCTTGTCTAAACAATTTTAGTCATGCAAAAATTATTTCTTAAGAGGGGAGAGAGAAAGAGAGAGAGAAATGAATATGACAATAAATTATTTGTTCCTAATTTATTTATTATGATTATTATTATTATTATTATTATTTTCAATTCTTTCCTAGGTACATATTATTAGCCATGTAATCTAATTATTGCCCTATCATTCCTATCAAGTACTACCACAATCATTTCATTCTTTAAAGATCCAAAAGAAATCTATTTCTAAGATACCCTGAGTAGGATAAAATTCAAGTAGGTATTTGTAAGAAGATAGAATGCACAACATTATATTATAGGTATGATCAAGGGGTAATATTATCTACTACCATAATTAAGATTCAAAACATTTAGCATCCTTTAACTTTTTGACCCTTCTAGAGATACCAGTACCTTTCAAGAAAACAAACACAAGTCTCAAGAATTCTTCGCCATTCCATTAATATTATAGAAAACATCCACTTAACACATCATTGATCTCATTATGCAAAAACATAAGTAATTGTTAGAATATAACTCAATCATAGAGGAATGGGTGTGCCCTTGTAACACAATACGACATAAGAACACGAAAGGTAGCCTTCGTTTCCTAAGATTCAAGTTTAGCATAACAACATAATCCAAAAAGAGACAAAGTTAAGATACTCAAGGTTATGCATAGGTGAGCTATGAGACCCAGAGTTCCCAGTATAGAAACCCTAGGGCTCTGATACTAGATGTAACGCCCCCACCTGGAAACCCAAGAGGACAAGACATAAACCTCTATAAAATGCAAGTAGTAAATTTCTTTTTTTAATTTTAACTAGAATAATATTTATCATTACACTTCATATTTCTAAAAGAAGAAATAATTTTCTACTACTTGAATATAATATTTATACAACTTAAGTCCTCACAGGTTCCCTAACGTCACTACTAAAGCAACATCATATAAACCATTTACATGCATAACATATTCATCGAATCATGAGCTTAAAAGATCTACGTTCATTTTAATGCATCAAGTTAAATGTCCCTAACTTATTTCTTTTATTAAACATAAGTTGATCATCCAGCATCATTATTCCTTTTACCAACTCATTCCATAAATTCATATTGATTTCATCTACATCTACTATCCTTTATATCACTTTTCTCTAATAATTTAGGTAAGAGATTAATATTAATTAAGGTAGGCATCATCCTAGGTACTTCATTAACATGAACCAAGTATTAACATTAAAATCAAATTACTATTTTAATGCATTGGTTCATAACCATTCATTGTTAATAATTCCAATCACTAATCTATCATTTCTCAATAATTTCTTTGAATTCTTTCATCAAGAGAGAATACATTATTGTTGTGATACATCATTATATATAACTATATTTAAGATTATTTCCTTTAAACATGGACAACATAAGAGGATAGGATAAATAACATAAACACTTTCTTTTAATGCTAGTAACATGTCCAATATTCCACATTCTTTTCCCTTTCTTTTTACCTAGAACTACCCATTCCCTTATGCATTGCTTTGAATTGAGATTGCATCAATACTACAAGACTCCTTTTAGGAGATTAAAAATTACATGAATACAAATACATAAGTACATCTCAACATATTAAAATATCCAATAAGAAATCTTCAACTGCAGATTTGGAAAGGAATATGTGCTAGGATCATCCAAAGAATCACAATCAATACCTCGATATAAATATTAGCCACCCAACCATGTGGAACCAATAGGCCCACTCCCCTAAGCTAGGAGATAGAACCAAAGGCCCATACAAGAGGTAACAACTAGGAAATTCCTAAGGTGGTGATAAAATTTCCCCAAAGTCACAACATAAAAGAAAAGACAAGAAGACCACAAGGACTACTAGAGGCATGATCAAATTTGGTAGAGACTCTAAGCTACAAGCTAGGTGAGTGTCATCACATAGCCCTCACCGCTTGGGTTGTCTTAGTACTAGCCACTCTTGGCCCCAACCCCCAAGTAGGCACATGCGGAACTGAATTCCTCTCGTATAGACAAGGTCATTCAGTCGTACCTACACATAGGTACCTTCTCCCACTCCCATCCTTAGTCTTTACTAGCATTAAAGGCTTGGGTGAGGCACAATTAATCTTGATTAGTGTGTAATTTCCCTTTCCAATAATCTCTCATTCCCAATTCATTTATTTAGGTTATCACTTGATTAAATAACTCATAGTAGGTTATCCTGGTACTAGCCACTTAGGTCGCGGCCTCTCACTATGAGCCACTCACCTAGTGTACTTAGGCTCCCTAACATACATATAAAAATAATAAGAACATAATAGATCCATCATCAAGAATTCATATCAATTCCATAACAACATTTGATTGAGTTTAGGAAAACATATGTTGTCCCTAGTCCACTTGACAACCCTAAATCCAATATGACATTCAGAATGTTCCAAACATATAAGAAGACATTCAAGTGATATTATAAACATATTCAGAGTATACATAGAGCCAATTAACTCAAAAAAAAATTTAATAGCCTCTGGTGACCATACGAAACCTTAAAACTTAATGATGTTCTTAAACTAAATTATTTCAAGGAATGATTAAATGCAAAGAATAGTCATCATAGAACAGTCATCCATATCTTCCACAAAATAAATAATAAAGGAAATTACTTCAGTGGAGATTTAGATAACATAATTTTGGACTCTTAATTTGATTTTTGGGAAGATCCAACAGTGGGAAAGAAAGTTACGACTTCTGGTTTAAAACAGAAATTTCTGGTTAGGGTTCAGACCTGCCTTCACTAAAATAGTTGTAATTTTCACAAAACATAATTAAAATTCACCAAACCAATTGGAAATAAAATATAAGACTTAGGATAATGTATGATATCAAATTTAGACTTTTATATGATCATATCATCCTGTAGCATACAAATACATTTGACAGAAAATTCAGAATCAAGAATGGAAAGGCATAGTCTGCCGAAATGTCAAAAATAAGGAATTAATTCGACCCTAAAAATAAAATCAGAGAGATACCCATTTGAGATTTATGAATTTTACTTCCAAAAACTTAATTTAGTAAAACCCTAGATGTAATTTATATTATTATAATAATAGATCTCCAAAAATGGGTTGCTAAAAACCCTAGGAAAATACATGCCAATTCTTACAAACATAGATCCATAATCTATCAAAGA
>BSBK01013285.1:10000-60000 GCA_027943335.1 Chamaecyparis obtusa
TGGTTGTGAGGCCTTCCACTTCAGAGGTGGTTCTCATGTCGCCAACTGCTTCTTCAGTTTCATCCCAGTCTCTGCGCTAGTCCCATAATCCTAATGGATGCTTAGACAACCCAAAAAAAAAGTGATTTATCTCTTTTGGAGATTTAATCCCCAGCTTTGGCTCTATACTAGCTTTCTTGCAGAATAGATTCTCCTCTCTCATGGATGAGGAAACCATGTAAGAGTTTTTATGAACTTTTTGTCATGGAATGTGTGAGGTCTAATTGACCTCTCCAGAAAGTATTATGTTCATGATACCCACCATAGACTTCACAGTCTGGATATTCTCTATCTCTAGGAAGTTAAAATTTTAGGTTTCCTTCTTAATTCTACTTGTCGTGTCATTTGGCTGGATGACATTATTTTTTCTTCTCAGCATGAAGCTAGTAAAGGTGGTGTCATTAATATTTTGTCACCTCGCCTTCATTCTTCTGTTATTTCTCATGGTTTTGATTCGGTGTAGCATGTCATTTGGATTTTTCTATCTTTTCACAACAATTCTTTTGGCATCATTAATGTTTATGCTCCCAATGATGTTGTGGAAAGATCTTAGCTTTGGTGCTAGCTAGCTGACAATTTGCCTCCTGCCACTTGGGTTATGTGTGGGGACTTTAATATGGTTGAGCTGGCCTCTGAAAAGGAAGGAATTTTGCCTTTTTGATGGACAACTAGTGAGAGAGAAGCCTAGTATCACATGCGTAATAAATTGGGCCTTTTTTATCCCAATGCTAACCACTGCAAGCAGGGTGGGGTTTGGCATACTTGGTCTAATTTCAGAGCTACTTCTGACTGTATATTTAAGAGATTAGATTGTGTTATGATAATGGCTCAATATTTTTTCTCTCTTTCTAAAGATCGAGGTCTACCTGTCATTACTCTGACAGATGTTACCTTGTTAGACCAGTTCCCCATTTATTTTTCCATCACTTGGCATTCCTCTTCCAGGCAGGCTGCTTAGATGCAATTTTACCTCAACACATCAGTGCTGATGTATGCTTCCACTATTGCTCACATTCTTCAAGTTTAGAATTTGGAGCCTTGGCCCCACAATCAAATTGGTTGGATTTAGTGGTGGAATGACGCCATCACACATACTACGAGATTTCTTCGCATTTACGGCAGCTAGGTTGCCTGCTACAAGAAGCGTGTTTATGAAGCTAACACTAAGGCTCTTCACAATGCTACTAATGTGCTTGTGTTGAACCCCTTTGACTCTAATCTTCAACTTAAGCTAGCCCAGGTTGATCCTGAGAAGCAAATTGTTGATGCCTATGCTGCTTGTGGAGTTCAATTCAAAGCATGCCTCCACTCGTTGGAGGTGGGTGTTAAAGCCTCTAAGGAGTTTTTTCATGCTCTCAAATCCTACCATACCAATGTTGGTATTCAAAAAATCAAACAAGGATCTAAAACCCTTATTGAGCTCCCTACCATTCTTCACCTTTTTGTTCAACACTATGAAAAAGTGTTTTCTTCACAGGGCAATTCTATTGCGCGGGAGGAGGCTCTTAAGGCTTGTATTGCTATTACTCCAAACCACGTAGCAGTTGAGTAGTGGGCCTTTTGTGAGAAACTTCTCACCATTAGTGATCTCAAAGAGGTGGCTTTTTCTATGGCCAATGATAAATCTCCAGGATGTCATGGCTTCCCTTGCGAATTCTACAAGCACTTATGGGATGCTATAAGTCCTGACCTACATAAAGTTTATCTTGAGGCCTTTCATAATAAAAGTTTGGGTGCTTTAATAAATAAAAGGAATATCAAATTCATACCTAAGTCTAGCGATCCCAAGGATATTTGCAATTGGAGGCCCATCACCTTGTTGAATGTCTCCTACAAGATAATTGCTAAAGCTTTAGCTCTCAAAATCAGACATCTCTTTCCTCTTATTGTTTGCCCTGAGCAAACTAGTTTTATTAAATCTAGGTACATCCTTGGAAACATTGTTACTGTTTGGGAAGGGATGGAATGGGCTTGTCAGTCTAAGTAGGCCACTATTTTCCTTAAAATTGATTGTGCTAAAGCTTATGACCGCATTGAATGGCCTTTTATTCTTGCTATGCTCCAAGCTCTTGGGTTCAGTCTTAACTTCTTGCAGTCTGTTGAAATGCTTTTTGGGGATGCCTTTGCATGCATTACTATCAATGGGTCTCAGTCTAATACTGTTGGGATTTTTAGATCCATCCGGCAAGGTTGTCTGCTAGCTCTTCCATTATATGTGCTTGCTCCTGAAGGCTTTGGGTATTTGCTGGCCAATTCTATTTCCTTTGGTTTGGTTCAGGGTATTTCCCTTCTTGAGTCCTCTTCTCATCTTGTTAATGGTCATTTTGTTGATGACTCCTTTCTCACTCTTATTGAGGATGAGGAGAACATTTCTAACACCTTACAATGCTTGCACACCTTTTGTCAAGCCTCTGGATCTTCTATCCAATGACATAAGACTCTCTATTTCAGACAATATTTCCTTCCAGCCCCTCCCTAGCTTGGTAAGTTTGACTGGAAATGGGTTCAGCATGGGGAAGTTTTCCACTTCTTGGGGATTCCCTTTGCTTTCCATGGATCTTCTGTGGACTTATGGAATGATGTGATTGCCAAGATTGAGAAAAAGTTGTAGTATTCAATTTGCAAGCCTCTCTCCCTTGCTGGGAAATTTCAGATTTGCTCCAAAGTGATGGCTACTACTTATGTCTACTACTATTCTTGTTGGGCTCCTTCTAAAGCCTTGTATCTCAAGCTAGAGTGCCTCCTCAGATAATTTCTTTGGGCTTCTTGAGTTGATAGCCATGGGTTCCATAGGGTTTCCTTGGAATATTATTGCCTTCCTCATGATTCTAGTGACCTTGGCCTTCTCTCCACCCAGAAGCAAGGTCATGCTCTCTATGCTCAGTGCATTATTTGGGCTCTTACAGGTGATGAGGCCTGGAAGATTCTTTCCAGGCACTACATCTCTTTAGGATTCCCTATTCACAAGCTAGCTTGGAATGACATTGGTCTTCAGACCTTGCTCACTATGAAAGAACCTATTTAGATTCAAGGTACTTTCATCATCAAGAGTATTTGGAAAGCCTGGGAAGCTATTAAGCCTTGGCTTTGATGGGATGGTGGTGCCTTTCGCAATGGGCTTTCTTTTAATCAACAAAATCTCTGGTGGTCTCCATTGTTCTCTATTCAAGGCATCCCTCTACCTAAGATCCAAGGGGCCAGTGCTCTGCATTTTATCAAACGTGGCACTCAGACTCCCAAGGACCTCTTTTCTAGGGCCACAATGAGTCTCCACTCTAGGGAGGATATGAAGGTGCAGTACTATTTGGCTTGCACTGATTATCAGACTTTTGATATGCTAGTTTCTACAATTCATGATAATTTGATTCATAAGCTTGGTATTAAGGCTGTTTGGCCTTGGCGGAAGGATTGGAAATGGTATCTTGCCACTCCTTTCAGCAACTACAAGCCAAGAATGGGTAACAGATGGTTGTTTATGCATCTTCCAATGGTGGACACTCTTAACCATACATGGCATCTTCAGTCTTCCACTTCTCATTGGAGCTCTCTCTTTCAGACCATATGGGCTACCATTACGGAGCCGAAGATGGCTCTGTTTTCTTGGTGTTTACTTTTCCAAGGTCTTCCTATGGGACCTAGGCTCAAACATATAGGTGTTCATGACCCTCCATGCCCTTTCTATGGTCACCTTGAGACATTATTACAAATCTTCTAGTTCTGTAGGAGAGCTCAACGGTACTAGAAGTGGATTCATGATTTTATGAAACCTTTTAGGCCCGAGCCTTTCTCCTGGCATATGATTATCTTAGGAGATTCTTCTAGACTTCTTTCTTCTAGAAGTTTACCTAGATTTGGCATACTTTCAGGATGGAGATTTTGTTCACTTTGTGGAAAGATAGGAATGCTATTATTTTTTTTCATAGCTTTCTTGATACAAATGTTTCTCTATATAACAAGGCTTGCATATGTAATAATGTAATGATGCAGATTCAGGTTCAAGCTAATAAAGTGGCTCTAGAGGTAACTCACCTATAGGAGCTACTCAATCACTGGGGTAATGCCCCCTGCACTATTTCCAGGGTTCCTTCAGATGTCATGTCTGCTAAAGGTACTCCCCCCAGAGGGCGCTGCTATGGGCATAGCTCTTCAGTGTACCACTCCCATACCCCGTGGTCTTAGGCTCCCTGCCACCACTCTCTTAGAGGTGGTGACAATGGCTGGCAGCACCGCTTGTCTTCTCCGCCTCGCCATGCTTTTGGGTGGTCTCCAACTCCAGCTCAGTCCACCCCTCCTGATGCTCCTGGCACTTTTCGTGGCTTTGATTGGCATCTTGCCGCTTCCTCCAAGTTTCCCCATCTTGCGCTGGCCATTTCTCCACCTAGGGCAGAAGAAAGAAAATAAAGAAGCTAAAGATGATGGTTGGTCGCTCCTCGACCCTCCTGTTAACCCCAATGATATGTGGGGTTCAGATGATAAAGATCCTCTTCCTTCTGGCACTGCTCTTGTTGCTTAATGGCTTTATGCCTATTTTTTTTTATGAATAGTTGTTAACTATTTTCGGCTTTACCATGTGAACTCTGCATGGCGATTTTTATGTCCCCCGACGCCTTTTTTCTGAATATGTAACTTTAATATTTTATTAATAGAAAAGGCACTATTCATCAAAAATAATTCTAAAAACAAAATTTGAGGTTTCATCCTAGATAAATAAATGTAATAAAAAAATCACTGAATAATAATATTTTAGCAATCGCTTTGGAGAAATTGTAAAGTTGACCCACAAGAATAGTTCATTTTTTAATGGTGGCAGTCCATATCAATATTTAAAATGGAATAAATTTGGGGCACTCAACATGAGTAGAATTACAAATTTGATATATTGTCTCCAATTTTCTGTCTTTATTCAGATTCATACTTGATAAGGCATGGTCTCTTCAGGGACATCTAATATATTTGGAAAAGTATAAATAGTATAAAAATGTTAGAGTACTCAAGGTGATATCTCAGGATCCATAATTTGGATGCTACTGCCGTGAACGCCAGGGTGGCTTTCAATGCTACCCTTCAGTATTAATTTTTTTAATGTCAAACTAGGCCTTTTACACTACACATTGGGCATTGAGATCACTCTATTTTCTTCAGGGATATTTCATGAACAATCTAATTATATGCTTGATATGCTTCTATATATTGCATGGTTGATAGTGAGCTTGCAGTGACTCTTTTTTCCTGAGGTCAAATATGAGGCTCAATGTTCTTCATGTTTAGTGTATGGTACTTTGTATCAATAGCTTGTTGGAAATCTCATATACTCTAGTTGAACAAGACCTAAAATTTCTTATGCTATAGTTATGGTCACTTGATTCACACAAGAGTCTTATGACGTACATTAGAAAGTAGCCAAGTGGATTTTTCACTACATTTAGGGTACTCATAGATATAGGTTTCAGTATACAATAAGCATAAATTTTGACTTGGTTGGATACACAAATTTAGTCTGGATAGATGATTCTCAAGATCACAAGTCTACATTAAGATATTACAAGTAGTCTATCATTTCACCAAAAGAGGTGTATCAAGGAGATATCAATGATGCTACTAAGGCTATTTAGTTTTAGAACATTGTCATAAAGTTTGGAATTGCTTTTCAAAAGTCTACAATCATCTTTCATGACAACCTAAGTGCTATATAGATCTTTCACAATCTTCTCCATTATAAGAGGAACAAACACATTAATATCCATATGCACTACATATGAAAGATGATTTATGAGTAGATCATTAATCTAAGGTATTATTAAATATCATATCAGATTGTAGACATATTTATGAAATACTTCACTGAAATAAACTTCAATCATTTGTGAGCTTTTCTATGGGTTTATCAAGTGTCCACATTGGAGGGGGATTCTTAGTCTACTTTATGGTCTCTCTTTTTGGATGTGTTCTCTCTCTTTTGTGTTGTATTGTCTTCTTCTCTTAAGTGAGAATTATTGTACATGAGGACCTAATATGACCTTGTTTGTTAGGAACCATCATCTTTTCACTCATCTAAGCTACATTAAAGGGTGTGTTTGTGGAGGTTTTTATTTCCTAGTTGTTAATTTTTTATCCTATTCATAAGTTTTTCCTACATTTTAAATAAGCTTTAGTAGGATTAGTAAAGTGAGTTGTTAGTGTGAGTGGGTGAAAGGTGTTAGCATCTTTCATGGGAGTTACTCTTTCCTTTCTTTAGGTCGTTGTGTTGGTCTCTTCCCATTAGTTATATTTTCCACCTCTTCCGTATCTCATTTTTCATATATGCTCACTCCCAGCTAGTCTTATTGTATTCTACCACATTGTAACTATAATCATCATATTTTAATCTTGCATTCTCCTCATGCCATTTTTCTTCTTTAGCATTTTTAGTTTCTTTTTGTATCATTTAAATTTAAATTATAACAAATACAACACTACAAAATTGAATCCAATCTAAAAAATACCTAAAAAATACCAAAGTTAGCACCAAGGAGTAGGCTCAATGAAAGAAAATGATATTTTTAGGTTAAAAAGGAGGGACCTATTTTCTTTTGACATACAATTATTAGAAAATAAACACCATTCTTCAGAGAAACAATAGTAGTCCTATATTTTTGCTGTCCCTATTTGGGATTTTTTTGTTTTTAGCCCGCGGTTATGGTTGTTTAATTTTGTGTTATGGCTTATGTTCCTTGGTTCTATAGAATAGTTTCTATAAAACTTTATTGCTATACTTTTAACTCTCTATTATATATTTCAGGTCCTTGTAAAACCCATTTTTACTTAATCAGAATAAGAGTAGTTATGATAATAGATCCATCAAAAGTAGCAAAAAAGTTGAACAAGAACACCTCCAAACCCAAAAGAGGAATTTGGTTGTCTAGAGAGAGGGAGTAAGGAACCATGGACAACACAACGCCAATTTCCAAAAAGAGCACTAGAAGGGACAATAGGTGCATAAGAAGCACAAACTAGCATAGATGTAGCTCAAGAGTAGGGTGACCATTATAGGAACAACACCAACTAATGTAACAAGGGTTATAGATGGGTAGGGACAATAGGAAATATTCTAACGGAAGCCACCAAAGGAAGAACAATAGTTAGTGAGGAGGACATAGAGTTTGTTCAAGAATCTAAACCAAATATTGAACCAATAGGGAAATTGTTAGATGACACTATTCAACATTTTTTCCACTAGGAAGGCAAGGAGTAAAGTGAAGAACTATAGGGATAAGAAGAGGAAACAATTCTAGTTGAAAACCATTGTTTACAATTGATCAATATCCCTTCATAGTCTAGGATCTATATCTAATGCAACTCTCCAACTTTAAGATTGATCCTAGCAAGAAGTTTTTTGGAGAGGTGCAGATGTAGTACAATCATTGCATAGGAGTTGGTGAGGAAATATTTTGTATTAGGGTCAATTTTGATGAAGTGACCCAACTTCTGCCAATAGATTTGTTGGAAGCATTGTGCCAAAAATAGATTGAGATATGGAAGATCCTAACCTAAGTAGGATAGAAATTATTAGGATCTACTAGGGGATTGGATGATGGTGTCCAAGGGAAAATAGATAAAGCATATGAATTCCACTTCTAAATACCAACCAAGTAGAAACATCCATATCATCCATAGTTCCAAATAAAGTGATAAAGAAACCATCTACATAAGGATGTATTTCCTCTTTAGTTGAGATCAGTGGGTTCTAGTGCTCACAGATGCAAGAGAAAAAAAAGATCGAATATATAGTTAAATCTTTCAATAAGTCCTAGCTTTTCAAAAGTATGAAATACAATCCAACACCTCCTTTCCTAGCACCATGTCTAGAGAAGAGGAGGTATTATGGAAGCATTTTTCTATCCTTATACAAGATCCCTTTAAGGGATTGTAGAGCTAGTCCACAAATAAATTTTTAATTAAAAATTTAATAGAGGAGTTTGTATAGGAACTAGTAGACAATATTTAATATGAAGGGGACAACACCATGTTTAAAATATTGACAACCAATTTACAAACAAGAGATTCCTTAGTGGGAGATCGAATTGGGCAAGGCAATGAGTGAGGGAAATTACTTGCAATTGTGTTTTGCATTATTTTTTTAAAATGGATACTATTCATATGTTTGTTAGATGTCGAAAATGGAGAAAAGAGAAGGGTAAGTTTCTAGAGAATGGTAAGTCTCACTTTAAACTTATCGATGGGTAGTCAACTAAAAAATTTACTTTGACCAAACCTTATTATTTGGTCTCGTAGTATTGTTTTATATTTAAATCGTTATGTTCCACACCCTCTTCCATATCATGATATTTTTATATTAACATCTTAGAATGTAGATATATCAAGCTAAACTAGATCCCATCACCCTTTCCCTTTTGAGTTGCTAGGAAACCTCATTCATGATCAAGTATCCCTCATGTCAAAAGGATTTCGGGGAAGCATAGAGCTTCACAATTGAGTATAAAACTGTTTTAGCAATGTTCTTGCCCATTGTGGACTTAAGGGAGATATATGTCATAAGCTTGTATGAGGATTATCATGAACTATGTGTTTTATGTACTTGGGTTGTTCACTGTTATAGTCTCTTGTAAATGATTTGTTCCTCATGTTTTAGTTATTTTGATAGTATGTACTTATATATTATACAAAAATCTATTATCATGTCTCTAGTCATATCTATTTATTATTATACAAATATAAGCATGACACCCTACATAACTCAATTGTTAATTTATTATCCATTGGTGAGGTCTATACAACATAAAAAATATACCATTTATTATAAATATCAAATAAAATTAAAAAATAAAATTAATTGATAAAAAAATGAAATACAATGAATATACCACTTTTAAAATAATTAATAATTACAATAAATGGGGTATTTTGGGTTTCATCCCATTACCGTGCTGGATTACTGATAACTTCACCCATATTCAGTAATTATAATCTTTTACGTAATCATCTCACCTCAAAATAATTCTGAAAACAAATGAATAATAATATTTTAGCAATCACTTTGAAAAAGTATAAAGTTGACCCGCAAGAATAGTTGATTTTTAAATGGTCGTAGTCTACAGCAATACTTAAAATGGAGTGAAGTCAGGGTGCCGAACATGAGAAGAATAGCAGATCCATATTTTGTATCCGGTTTGCCTGTTTAATCAGATTCATACATGATAAGGCAAGGACACCTGATAAATTTGGAAAAGTATATATAGTATACTAATATTACACCAGTTGGTTGCGACATCTGAGGATGCGAAATGTGGACTGTACCGCCGGGAGCGCCAGCGCGGTTTTGTATGGAACCCTAATTTTTATATTTGCAAAGCGTGTTGACCTTACAACCATTTTTTAAATCCAAGCCACATCGCGCTAAGCGATGCCAACGAGCACATATTCTAATTAATCGTTGACATTGATCTGGACGAACTTATTAAAGCGCCTGTATCCTCCACAAAATGTATTATCTCGATAACTTTCGCACCTTCCGACGTTAGCTATATCCTCTCCTATATCGCCTCTCTGTTGTGCGGAATCAGGATGGATTCCACAGAGATTGAAATCCCTTCGTATTTTTTGTGCCCGATTTCCATGCAGCTCATGAAAGACCCTGTCACGCTCTGCACCGGTGCCACCTACGACAGGCAGAGCATTGAGAAGTGGATATACACAATGGAAAACAACACCTGCCCTCTCACAAATCAACCCCTTCACAAATCCGACCTCACTCCCAACCACACGCTTTGGCGGCTCATTCAACAGTGGTGCGATCTCAATTCTTCCAAGGGCGTCCACCAGATCTCCACGCCTCCGCCGCCTTTGGATGCCGATCAACTCCGTAAATTGGTCCGGGAAATCCAGTCGTCCCCGGCTTCGGGCTTTCAAGTGAAGGCGCTGAAGAAATTCAAATCTGTAGCCGGCGAGAGCGAGAGCAACAGACGGCTTATGGCCTTTTCCGATGCACCGGCTGTCTTGATCTCTCTTATTGAAAACCCTAGCGCCGAAACTGACGAAGTCGGTTGCTTCTATGAAGTTGCAGAAGCCTGTGAGGAAGCGTTGGGGATTCTTTATTCTCTTCCTTTGCCTGAAGAAGCCTTGGATTCGCTCACCACCGCCAGGTGTCTGGCCTCCATTGCATCTATTCTCAAGAGAGGCACCTGCAACGCTCGGTTTCATGCCGCCATGCTTTTACAGAATGTCTCGAGGAAAGTCCTCGATCGGTTTGTTATGAATGCCGATGATGATGTAATTGAAGGACTTTTGGAAGTGTTGACGGAGGAGGTATGCCATCAGGTAACCATGGCTGCCCTTGAAGTGTTGACTGCAATGAGCTCTAGCACCAGGAGCTGCAGAAAAAAAGCCATCCAGGCTGGCGCCGTGTCCGCGTTGATCGAATCGCTTCCCGATCAGAGTCCCGAAAGGAAAAGCAGTTGCGAGAGGATGTTATGTCTTCTCGATGTGTTGTGTGGATGTGCAGAAGGAAGGGCTGCCGTGGCCGACCACGCAATGGGCATCCCTGCGGTGTCTAAGAAGATACTCAGAATCTCCCAATTTGCAACAGAAAAGGCCGTGCGGATCCTGTGGTCTCTTTGTAATTTTTCTCCGTCTCCGCGAGTATTGCACGAAATGGTGGAGATCGGGGCTGTCACGAAGCTGTGCATGCTTATGCACAGCGAGTGCACGCCCAAGACAAAGAGTACGGCCAAAGAGGTGCTCAGATTGCACGATAAATGCTGGAGGAGCTCGTCTTGCGTTCCCTTAATCATCTATCCGAAATCCTTTCAGTGAATAAGGCAGCGCCGAATACTCTGGAAATACTTTCCGGTATCTATATCTCTGCCATGGGATCATAGTCATGTATACAAGAAAACAAATGAATTGAATACGAGTAAGGTAAAAGTGTAAGGCCATCTCGATTCGTGGAAGAGGAAGGCTTCCAGTGGACGCCGTATTCACGGAATTGAGCAGCGGGACAACGTTTGCAATCCAGAGAGAAGATGAATTGGCAAATTAAAAGTAGAACGGGATGAATTACATGCGGACTTGAAATTTCGAATGTTGATTTGTTTAGGTACATTTGTCTTGGTCAGATTTGATCTTTTAGCTAACATTAAAATTACCAAATTTTGGCTTTTATAAGACACTGAATTGTATACACTTGCACTTTTCACTATAAAGTTTCAATCGTGCACTCATTTAATTTACGAAGTGTGGGATGTTCTGATGTTGAGAAAAGAAAGCTTGAAAATCCAAAATCTTACATTATGATAAGGAAAAAGGTGAAACCATTTATTATACATTCTAATATTTTAGAAATCTTTGTATATTTTTATATTTTCAAATAAGATTGCAATTGGAACTGTCTGATCATTTTGGGTTCTAGCTATACATTTTATTATCAGGTTCCTTTTAAAATGTGCCTTTTAAAATGTGTCTCATTTAATGATAACAATTCTAATGATTCAATCTAAATTTGTATATATAAAGATATTCATTTCAGTTGATTTGTATATATAAAATAGAATTTAGAAAAAACCTATTTATTCTGTTATATGTAATTTGTCATTGGTCATCTTTTATATTAGATGTATTCAATATCTTAACAAATAAAATCTATTCTAAAATTATATTCTAAATACATTCTACAACAAATTCACTAATTAATTTTATTAAGCTTAGCGAAAGAGTGTTAATAGCCTTCATTTCAACAAATATTGCCACCGTTTCGCTTTTACTATCATTGTTAATTAGATTATGAGGCATGATCAAGGTGTAGAAATGTCTTGAACTTTCACTATTGCGTAGAGAGCCACATAATGCTCCGTATCAATTCTATAAATAACACTATCATGAGAGCAAATTTAAGATGGACTAAAAGTTGAACTGATTATAGAACAAAGTGACAAAAATTAACAGAGGATTGGACCCACAGAAAAAAATATCTCGTGACTGTATTTTTCTCTACCGCCTTTGCGACCAACTAATCTTACATTAATCTTTTGGTCATAAAATATCTAAGCTAGTTCATAGAAATTTCTCTCCCGTCTTTCTAATTTCTTCGCTCTATTAGCACCTGTATCGTTGACACTTTTGCATGCGTCACGTCCATATCTTTAGAGAATCTGACAATGCATTAACCATTATAACGTTCACACAGATGAATCTGCTCAGGTAGGACATGTAACAGTTTCTTGAAATCTCTGCACTTGAATCAATCTTTACATTTTAAACTGTACCTTATGAAGGTAAATACACAATCGTGACCTACGATGTGAAGCTTCTTGTTTTCCTGGTGGCTTCAATGAATCGGAATAGAATTGTGTATCATCATGTTTTAAGGCCGATTCATGAACCAAACACCTTTGTGTTACCATAGAAATCTCCCTCTCCACATGAATAGTTGTAATATATTTATGTATTCCAAGAATCTCTGTGTGGCGCATTGTGTACAGAGAACCTCGCACTACGGATTGTCAATTGGGTTTTAAATCATGACTCAACTTAGTTTTCTTTGTCCTGATCATACTATTGATAACTATAGAAGTATGGTTTAAGTCGATCTGCGTACTTGACCTTAGGTGATAAAGCGAACAACTTTCCGTTCTTTTGAGAATCTATTTTTAGAATCATCCGTCACATAATTAAGATCTTGTTTTATATAACTTTCCTTGCTCTTTTTACCATGCATTGGATTCATTGTCGATCAGCTCAATGGAATGTCATATATTTTTATGGAGAACATATAGTAACCATTTATCGATTTTGGAGTAGAGTAATTACACCTGAAGTGGGCAGAGGCGATAAAAAAGAGCAGAGATCAATGTGCTACGGCACAATAGAAAGCGGACTTTTTATTACATTAACAAACGTATTACATTGACTTCTATAAATAAAGGTTTGTGGAATTCTCCAGAGCCTAAAATAGTAAACAAATGTTAAAAATGTTAGAGCCATCTGGAATGACGGTGAAGTGGTTGTTGGATGAGGCCTTCGTGAATATGTCTGCAAGTTGGTCCTTGGATCTGCAATGCTGTAGAATGATCTGTCCATTGTTTACCAACTCTCGAATGAAGTGATACCTAGTATCAATGTGCTTTGTTTTCTTGTAAAAAAACATGATTCTTTGAAAGTTCAATGGTGTATTTTTTTATCATAATAGATTGTAGTAGACTCCTTTTGCTCATGCATTAGATCCTTCAAGGCTCTTTGCATCCATACTGCTTGACATATTACTAATTTACCTGCTACTTATTCTGCTTCCACTAATGAAATTGTCACTATAGGCTACTTCTTTGATGCCGATGCTACACCACCTATTCCAAAATGAAATGTATATCCAAATGTACTTTTTCTATCATCAATACTCCCTGCAAAATTTCAATCTATGTATCCAACCAACTAAAAATCATTTGAAATAGTATACATTATTCCATAGTTCATAGTCCCTGCAATATATCTCAACATTCTCTTTCGTTCTTGCTAAAGTGAGTTCTTAGGTGAATCCATTAATCTAGAAATTAAACTCTCTTCATAAATAATATCTAGCCTAGTTATTGTGAGATAAATCAAACTACCAACTAATTTTCTGAATATAGTTGAATCAAAGTCTAACTCATTATCTTTTGTACTTAGTTTTGTTCGTATTGCCACAGGTGTAGAAACTAAACTATAATTTACCATACTAAACCTTCTCAAAACATCTTTTACATATTTTCTTTGGCGAATGAAAATATCCTTATTATTTTGCTTAACTTCAATGCCAAGAAAATATTTCATCATTCCCAAATCTATCATCTCAAATTCCTTCTTTATTGCTAATTTAAACAAGTCAATAGAAAGATTACCTATAAATATAAATCCATTCTTTATCATGTATGAAGAAATCCTGATGTACCATGCTCTTGATGCTTGCTTCAATCCATAGAGTTCCTTATTTAACTTGTAAACTTTATCTTCAAATCCTTTTATCTCATAACCTAGTGGCTACTGCACATAAATTTCTTCTCCCAAATATCTATTCAAGAAGGCCGATTTAACATTTATTAGATAAACGTTCCAGTTATTTGGAGCTGTAATAGCTAGTACCACTCTAACATTATCAAGTCTAGCTACAAAAGTAAATATTTCATTATAACCAACTCCATATTCTTGTGCAAACCCTTTAGCTACTAATCTTTCCTTATATTTTTCAACTTCTCCATTTTCCTTATACTTAGTTTTATAAACCCATTTAACACCTATCCATTCTTTATCTTTAGGGAAATCATCTAGTTTCCATGTATCATTTATCTCAATAGATTCCATTTCATCATTCATTGCATCAATCCATTGTTCTTCTTTAAATGTATCTTAAAAAAAAGGGATGTTGGGAAAAAAATGTAAAGTTTGATTCAAGTGTTCTTATTCTTAAACCTTGATTTCAATGATTCAAGTGTACGGTTTGAGTCATTACTTCCTTGTGGACTTGAGGATTCTCCTCTCTCATCTTCCATTTTTGTGTTATCTCCTAGCAGACTTATTTATGGATTTCCCCCTTTCTCATTTGATTGATCTTCTTATCTTTCTTGTTCTCTTCCTTCTTTATCATCATATGGTATTGGTGTCGCACATGTAATTTTCTTGTCTATATTGTCAACCCAAGATTCATCTTCTTTGAACATAACATCTTTACTTACAATGAATTTCCTAGTTATAGGATTAAGCAACTTATATACCTTAGATTGTTCATCATAATGAATAAAATCACATTTTTTACTCTTATCATCCAATTTACTCATTGTGTCCTTAGGTACATGAGAATATGCAATACAACCAAATATTTTGAAATGAGAAATACTATTGATTTTACCACTCCATGTACTTGTTATGGTATCTTTTCGCTTACACTCCTTGCCTTGATGGACTCCTATTTAGAATATAAACTACACAAGCTACTACTTTAGTCCAATACTCATTAGGAAGACTTAGATTTTAGCACAATCCTTTCCATATCCATAAATTTTTTATTCTTTCTTTTTGCAACAATTTTCTTATGTCATGTATAGCTTGTATTAAACTACTTTTTAATCCCATGATACCTGCAATAATCCAAAACCCATTTGACTTGAGTTTTTCATCTTCTATATTATATTAATACTTTGATGGATATATTACTTTGTTTCTCAACCAATGCTTTGAACTCCTTGAAGTTTCCAAATATTTTAGTTTTATATTTCAAAAAATAAACCCACAATTTCCTACTAAAATCATCAATGTATGTTAGAAAATAAATGCTCCCCCCTAATGATGGTATTTTCATTGGACCACATAAATCTATAGGCACAATTTCTAAAGGTGCCCATGCTCTATATCCCATTTGGAAAACTTTCTCTATGATGCTTAAGAAAAATACAAATTTCACATGAACCGAATGGTGCCTCAATGGGGGTAAGCCTCTTACCATTTCCTTTCTCTGCAATAAACATAATCCTTTGATATTTAGATGACCATGCCTCAAGTTCCATATCCATGATTGATCTTGAGTTGTTTCTTTTAAACTTGCTTCAAATTCTTCCACCATATTTCTCTTCATATGAAGTGGGAACATTTTCTTATTTTTTATTTCTATCCTTTCAATCACCATGTTACTAGGAGGAATATCAAATAGTGGACACATTCTTCTAAAAAATAACTCCATAAATTTTTTACTAAGTTATCCTACACTTATGATATTATGCTTCAAACCCACTACTAAATAAATATCAAGAATAAACTTCTTACCAATATTTGTTATCACATTGATTGTACCTTTTCCAGTTACTTCCACTATCTTATCATTGCCCAATTTTACTTTTAATTTTACTGAAGTATCCAAGCTTTCAAATATGTCTCTATTTCCTATAAAACTAATATTGCAACCACTATCTAGAAACCATAAATTACTGGAATTATCTTGATCTAAATTACATGTAGTGAATAATGTCCCAGAACTACTCTAAAAAAAGTTTACTTTTTTCTTTCTCATGTCAGCTTGTTTCTTTCAACACTCATTTCCAAAGTGACCAAACTTCTTGTTTTAATAACATTGAACATTTGATGTATCATACCTTTGTTTTTCCTAATTTTTATTATGTCCCATTGAGTTTAAACTTTGATTTCATCTTCCTCCTAGATCTAGAATCCTTCTTTCTTCTCTTTGGTAATTATGTTTCCTCTTCCTCTAAATCTTAGATATCCTCTTCCTTTACCATGACCAAATGTCATTTGCATTTTGAAATCATTCTAAATGAAGTATTGTCATTCTCGTTCAACTAATCTTCATAATTATTTAATGAACCAATCAACTCATCCATATAATATGTAGTCAAATTATTAGATTCCTTAATTACCACAATAATAGGATCAAATTTTCTAGGAAAACTTCTTAAAACCTCTTCTACAACATTTTGATCAGTTAGTTCATTACCACGTTGCTTTATTTGATTAACCTAATCGGTAATACAATATGTAAATTGATCTACTAAATCAAATTTGTTCATTTACAAATTTACAAATTCTCTTCTAAGTGCATGAAATTTGGAAAGTTTTACCTAGATATTCTATCTCTAGAATGTCCCTTGCTTTCTTGCCAACAATGGTTGGCTTGATCCTTCCAAGAATTGAATCATACAATCCTTGTCCAATCATTTACAAAGCCTTTAAACTCTCTTTTCTATTATCCTTAAGTTCATTATTTTCATCAGCAGTTAAAGTAGATTCATCTTAGGGCTTTGTATAATCTTTTTCAACTATTTCTGATAACTCTTGTGAGAAAAGTGGCAACTTCATTCTATATGACCAAACTATGATTTTTAATTGAAAATATTAGAATTGTAGATTGTAATATACTTGATACCATAATTTTTTTGAAAAAAAAGATCTTCTATAAAAGAAATGCACCAAACCCTAACTAGGGCAATATAATATTCATAAAATCTTAAATACTCTAATAATTTCCTTCAACAATAATCAACTTTATTTATTGCAAATTAGGAAAACCCAAATAGTAAGAAGTAATTGTTAGAATAATATATTAGTTAGTTTTCCTACATTGGGTACTTAGGTTTCTCCGTGTTGGTTATTCTATTTCATAAGCAACTCTTCTCTTTTTATTCACTTCCTCTGTTTGTTTGTGAGACACTACAATATGATACAAGTTTATTTAGCTTTCATTTGGTATCAGAGAAATAGCTGGGTGAAATTGCAGTCTGCGCACTGGACCAAATCTGGTCATTAGAACTGAGTGCTGGTGAACCGTGCTTGTTGTATTAGAGATTGTGCTACTCCAAAGAGCATATATTGGTAACCAAGTAAACTAGGCTTGCTGTAGCAGTTCATGTTGCACTGGTAAATCTGTTGCAGTCCATGCTTGCTGGGAGGTTGAAAAAAAACTTTCACGCTACTTGCTGGGAGGTCGGAAGAACACCGTCTTGCTTGCAGTCCAAACTCACCGTGCTGGTGAAAGGAGAAAGGAGCATCCACTGTGAAAAAAATAAAAATGCATAATAGCTAGCAAAAGGAGCATCCACTATGCAGAAATGCGTGGTTAACAAAGTACTGGTTTGGTTACAGTTTCTTTAACCATTTCTTGCAGCAGTGCTTTCTTTGTTGTGCTTGTGTTCTGGTTGACTCATAGGGAACTATTTCTGATTGTGCTCTCCTTCTTTCTCCTCGTGTTCCCACTCTATCTCATTTTGCTTGCTAAATGTCAGCATCGTCTAATGATGCTTGTAGTGTTGCAAGTAATCACAAAATACAACATGTTTCCAGTGATAATATAGGTTTTTATTTTGCCTTGATTGATGCTCTTCATAATATTGGGAATCTGGGGTTTGATGAATTGATTCAGAAAGGGCTCCTCCACTGGTTTCTATTTGATGTCTGTTGTCAAGCCAACAAGATTTAGTGTCAACTTGAGGCTGGTTATGATGGAGATGATGAAGATGATGTAGAGCGTCCATAGAAGCATCCCTGTCTCATAGCACATGCTTATCGTGCCCATCTCTATTCTCTTTTTCCTCAAAGGACTATTTTAGTTTTGTCAAGTGTATGTTAAACACTCAAGAATCTTCATAAATAAAATATTTATTTTTTGTCTTTTATTATCATGTTTGGACCAAAGATTCTTTTGTCAGATACTCAATTGCTTAAGGGAAATAACTATGCTGCATGGAAAACCAAGATGCGCACCATTCTCCAATTCATGGATTTGTGGGACATAGTTACTGGCGTTACTAAACATCTGAGCAATCCTAATGAGTAGAAGAAGTTTGACAAAATTGATTCCAAAGCATTAATGCTTATTGTTAGGCCATTTTTCTGTCAGCAAAAATATTTTAAAAATGGCCTCCTCCCTGCAAATGTTTCATGGTCTGTGTCTTGCCCTGTGTGCTTCATGTTGTCACCAAGCTCTAGCCCAAAGCACACAGGCTGAATCACCAAGCCCAAGGAATTATTTGAGTTTCAAGGTCTGCAGGAAATATTTTTTTAAAAAATCTGCCATAGTGACATGTTGAAAATTCTGTGTGTTTTCAATCTTTCACTGAAAACCCTATGTGTTTTTGACCCTGTATTTCTTCTATTTTGTCGGCACTCCTGGTCTACTTAGTCTTAAGTGCACAAGTACCATGATGTGGGGCCAATTTCTTCAAAGCAGCAGAGGGAGGAGATCAACGGTCGGCGTGTGATCGCATGGAATATTCTTTCCCCATGTGATCATGCGCCTGCCGCTGATTTTGTTTGTTCCAAGAGGTTCTTCAGTTTAGTGGGCTCGATGTCAGAGGGGTGGTAGGGGGCATATCCTTATTGGCTATCACATGGCCACATGTCAAACTTTTTTGACATGTGATCATGTGACCGCTTGCCATCTGTCCCTGGGGCCCATCGGCAGAATGGTGGTGGTTGTAGTTTCGTGGTCCCAGAGGCTATTACGTGATAGCCTTTGGTTGGCTGTCTCATGATCACATAGCCTAGTATTTGGCTATGCAATCATGTGATCGGGTGCCACATGGTGTTAGGGCCCGATGGTAAATGGTGACATGTTGAGTTTCGGTTGGTTCCTGGTGTACCGAGGTGGCAAAGGGTTTGCAAGTGGGTCCTGTGGCAGGTGTGACTCGGCAGTTGCAGCTAAATGGTGGTGTGACATGTGGCGATGACTTGGTAGATTGTTAGCAGGGCCAAGGCATAGTGTTCATAGGTTGTTGCATGTTTGCATAACCCATTTTCAGGTTATGCGATCATGTGACTAACCGCCAGGTTTAGCAGCGGCAGTAGCGGTTGCGACAAGGTAGAGGATAGCGGGTTGTCGTATGCTCGCATAGCCCATCTTTGGGCTATGCGATCATGTGACTAACCACTAGACATCACGATTCTGGAGTTCTAAGGTGGGTCCATGATGCTGATCTTGTTGTGATGTCTGATTTTGATTGGCTACTTGATGGTGAAGTGGCCGAAGACTTTGCAAAGTTTTTTGACCGACCGTTGGCTGTGGTTAGGAGACTGCGGTTGCATGATCGCAAGGGTGAGTTGGGAGCCATGCGATCATGCAACCAAGCATAAAATGGAGCCCAGATTTTTGTGGCAGCGAGGTTTGTGACCGCGCGACTGCATAGCTAGGGGCAAACGGTTAAGGAATATGAAGCCCGCGAATGCATGGTGACCATTTATTTTCAAATTTGGAATTGCAGCAATAGGAGGTACCCAGAATTTATGGTTTTCTATCCATTTCTTGACCTGGTTGGTGAAGGCTATACCCTAGCTGTCTGTAGGTTTTTGCAACCTGTTTTGGGTTCCCATGGCAGCTAGTGGTATAAAGTATCAAATTTTTGACTTGTTCAGGGTTCCATTCTATTTTGGTTCCAGTGGGAAATAGAAGGCTCTATCACATTACATGTAAGCTAAATAGAATTCTTGGAAGTCTTTTGTAGGTTATTGAAGTGGTTTGATCTCTATCTTACTTTGATCATGTACATGACTCATTATACTTAATGTAAGTTTTACATGCTTCCAAGTCTCTCCTTGGTGTCATTCTTGTGAATCTTGGATTTTCTGATCCATTGCATAGGTTTCCCTTTGCATATGTTCTTGTCTTTAGTTCTTGGTCTAGGATCAGGTAAAATATACTTTAGAGGGGACATACATTCAATCTTGGGTGTCTAGAGAAGGATCTTATAAGTAGTGGATGGGCTGGAATGTTTATATTTATGGCTATGAGTCTTTGAAAATAGTTAGTTCATGTTTCATTATCTGTATGTGAGGTCTACCTAATGGATAATGGCACTGATCAAGGGTTAGTATATTCAGTGGAGTCCAATGTTTGATGGGTTTTTGGCTATTTCCTGCATCTCTATATATCAATACCATCACCAGTAATACCCTTCACAAGACCATTTTACCCTACATAGTAGAGTTGATTTAATGAATACCTGGTTAGTGTTTAAAAATCCTTTACTATGATCTGCTATTTAAATCCAGAAGTATAGGGTGTGTAGTGAGTTTGAATTTTGTTTGGATTAGGTGCACCCGCCTTGGTTTTGCAGAGCCAGAAGTAGAAGAGAGCAGTCTTGTCCCTAGAGTTGGTCCAATTACCCTAAGACCTCATTACATTTTGGAGCTAACCACCCCTAAAATCTATCTAAGGGTATATTGGCAGCCTATTAGAGCATAAGAGTTTTCGAACACCAACAAAATGGTGACTTTGCTGGGGAGAACAATGAAAAGGAAGTTTATCTGTTAGAATCTCTAGTTGTTTTAAAATTTTGCAGTATCTTATTGACCAAATTGATTTGCCCATCTGAGTCACCAACAAAATGGCGACTCTGCTAGGGAGAGTCTAGAATAGAGTTAGAAATAAGAAACAAAGCATTTGCAAATTTTTCTCACCTAGTTGTGAGTGGCGGCTTTGATTTGTCTCTATTTGATCAGTGTTCCTTTTGATAAGGAGTGAGTTACTTGGAGTTTTGTATTGGTTGGGAGTAGCTCTACATTGCAAAATCTGATGGAGTTCCATGGTGAGCTCAAAATCTTCCCTGCCTTCCAGTCAACAATGTTTTCTGCTGCAAAACTTCCAGGTATTTATGATTACAAGGTTTCCCTATCAATTATTTAGTGCTATTATAAAGGGAAGACTGAGATAAGATGAGTGGCTCTCATCCTATTTCAAATCAAATGGAAAATTAGGGGAAAATTCAGCCTAGGCTACTTGGTTTCCTCAGTTTGGATAGGCCTTTGGACTATGTTCTTCCAAGGTCCCCTCATTCTTTCCCTAGTGAGCTTTTGGGTTTGATTCCTACCTTTGATTATAAGTTTGATTAAGCAGTCAGACATGTCCTAGCATTCTATAGATTCATTATAGAATATCAGATTTTGGATGAGGATATTGGCATGATGTTTTTTGGGAGATCCCTCAAGGGAGTTGCATCTAATTGGTATCTAAATCTGCCCCCAAAATGCATTTCTTCTTTAATTGAATTCAAGTGGTTATTCTTGGAGGAGTTTGTTGATGATAATGAATGGAATGAATTGCAAAAGGACTGTCAGCAAAAAGGGAATGAATGTTGTATTCCAGAGCAATCCTTTTCTAGTGTTGAGGGTACTTCTTCTGATGAGTCTTTGTCAGAGGAGTTTTCAGATTGTGGCAGTGAGCAAGAATGAGGGTCAAGGTGTGCAGGATCCTCCATTCATTCAAAAATGTCTGAATATGATTTTAGTGGCTATTCAGGTGATGATGATGAAGGCAGTGATGGTGATGTGTCCTCATGTGAATCAAATGAGGCATGGGAGGAAGAGAGTAATGGTGGAAGTGAACACTCCTTCAGTGAGGAGTATGAACACAAGGAAGTGGTGTTTGAATGTGATATCAGTGAATTTTCATATGGTTCTGATTTTGCTTCATGTGTTGTGAGTCTCTATGATGTTGAGATGGGTATTGATTTTAAAGTGTTTTCTAATGCTTTATATGATGAAGAATTTGACTGTTAGCCCATTTCCTGTCATGATGTTCAATATGGTGCATTGCATGGAGTTATCAATCCTATATTTGAAGAACATGTGGAGGTCTCAGATTCAATTGAATCAGGATGCCCATTTTCCATCTGTAGGTATCAATCTGACTTTTCATTTGAGGTCCAGCTGGTTGCACCTATGGAAATGCAAATACAGGGTCTAGATGAGGCTTTTCAGCAGATAGAGTATGAGTTCTTTATGTTTCCAATTGATGGCATACATGAATCAGTGGAGAGGAATAGGCTCTTATCTGATGGTGCTGTTCATGGATATACTGATTTGTTTCTTCAAAGTGAGCAAGATGGAGAGAGTGCCAAAAAATTTTACATGCACTATGAAGAAAGCTACTTTGTTCTTCTTGATATGCTGGTTAAACATGTTGACAAGCCTATGGAGACAAATGAAAACAAAATATCTGGTGTGCCTCAAGAAGGAAGAAATGAGAATTGGATTTTTGACAGAGGCAGGAATTAACTCATGTTTGTTGCTGCAAGTTTTTGTTAAAAATGTACACTCTATAAATATCTCTCCCTTTCCTATTGTGTTCTTTTTCTTTCCTGTTCCTTGTGTTTTTTGAGTTCCCTATTTTTGTCCAGTGGTTGGTCTTCTCTCCCAATGATTCTGAATTCTTGCCATGCCTGCAAGAGACATGCATCCCCACCTAGAGCCACTGTTAGGTCATTTTTTTGTCAACAAAAATATTTTGAAAATGGCCTCCTCCCTGCAAATGTTTCATGGTTTGTGTCTTGCCCTGTGTGCTTCATGTTGTCACCAAGCCCAGGGAATTATTCAAGTTTCAAGGTCTGCAGGAAATTTTTTTAAAAAAAATCTGCCACAGTGTCGAAAACCCATGGTGTTTTCGAAAATCCATGATGTTTTTGACCTTTTTGGCCTGCATAAAAGCCCTCGATCTTTTCGGCTTCCTTGTTTACCTTTATGTCATGTTGAAAATTCTGTGTGTTTTTGATCTTTCACTGAAAACCCTATGTGTTTTTTGACCCTGCATTTCTTCTTTTCTCCTGGCACTCCTAGTCTACTTAGTCTTAAGTGTGCAAGTGCAATGATGTGGGGCCAGTTTCTTCAAAGCACTAGAGGGAGGAGATCAACGGTCGGCGTGTAATCGCATGAAATATTCTTTCCCCATGTGATCATGCACCTACCGCTGATTTTGTTTGTTCCGAGCGGTTCTTCAGTTTAGTGGGCCTGATGTCAGAGGGGTGGCAGGGGACATGTTCTTATTGGCTGTCGCATGGCCACATGTCAAACTTTTTTGACATGTGATCATGCGACCACTTTCCATCTGTCCTTGGGGCCCATCGGCAGAATGGTGGTGGTTGTAGTTCCATGGTCCCGGAGGCTGTTACGTGGCAGCCTTTGGTTGGTTGTCACATGATCACATAGCCTAGTATTTGGCTATGTGATCATGCGACAGGGTGCCACGTGGTGTTGGGGCCTGATGGCAGATGGTGACGTGCTGAGTTTCAGTTGGTTGCTAGTGTACCGAGGTGGCAAGGGGTTTGCATATGGGTCATGTGGCAGGTGTGACTCGACAGTTGCAGCTAAATGGTGGCATGACATGTGGTGATGACTTGGCAAATTGTTAGCAGGGCCTAGGCATAGTGTTCATAGGTTGTCACATGTTCGCATAACCCATTTTTAGGTTATGCGATCATGTGACTACCCGCCTGGCTTAGCGGTGGTGATGGCGATTGCTGCAAGGTAGAGGATAGCGGGTTGTCACATGTTCACATAGCCCATCTTCGGGCTATGCGATCATGCGACTAACCATCGGACATCATGGTTGCAGAGTTCTAAGGTAGGTCTATGATGCCAGTCTTGTCGTGATGTCTAATTTTGATTGGCTGATTGATGGTGAAGTGGCTGAAGACTTTGCAAAGTTTTTTGACCGATCATTAGCTATGGTTAGGAGACCGTGGTCACATGATTGCAAGGGTGAGTTGGGAGCCATGCGACCAAGCATAAAATGGAGCCTGGATTTCTGTGGTGGTGAGGTTTGTGACCATGTGACTGCACAGCTAGGGGCAAACGGTTAAGGAATATGAAGCCCATGAATGCATGGTGACCATTTATTTTCAAATTTGGATTTGCAGCGACAGGAGGTACCTAGAATTTATGGTTTTTTGGCCATTTCTTGACTTGGTTGGTGAAGGCTATACCCTAGCTATCTATAGCTTGTTGCAACCCATTTTGGGTTCCCATGGCAGCTAGTGGTATAAAGTATCAAATTTTTGACTTGTTCAGGGTTCCATTCTATTTTGGTTCCAGTGGGAAATACAAGGCTCTGTCACATTGCATGTAAGCTAAATAGAATTCCTGGAAGTCTTTTGCAGGTTATTGAAGTGGTTTGATCTCTGTCTTACTTTGATCATGTACATGACTCATTATACTTAATGGAAGTTTTTCATGCTTCCAAGTCTCTCCTTGGTGTCATTCCTATGAATCTTGGATTTTCTGATCCATTGCATAGGTTTCCCTTTGCTTATGTTCTTGTCTTTAGTTCTTGGTCTAGGATTAGGTGAAATATATTTTAGAGGGCACATAGATTTAGTCTTGGGTGTCTACAGAAGGATCTTATAAGTAGTGGATGGGCTGGAATGTTTATATTTATGGCTATGAGTCTTTGACAACAATTAGTTCATGTTTCATTATTTGTATGTGAGGTCTGCCCAATGGATAATGGCACTAATCAAGGGTTAGTATATTTAGTGGAGTCCAATGTTTGATGGGTTTTTGGCTATTTCTTGCATCTCTATATATCAATACCATCACTAGTAATACCCTTCACAAGACCATTTTACCTTGCATAGTAGATTTGATTCAATGAATACCTGGTTAGTGTTTAGCAATCCTTTACTATGATCTGCTATTTAAATCCAGAAGTATAGGGTGTGTAGTGAGTTTGAATTTTGTTTGGATTAGGTGCACCCGCCTTGGTTTTGTAGAGCCAGAAGCAGAAGAGGGCAGTCTTGTCCCTAGAGTTGGTCCAATTACCCTAAGACCTCATTACATTTTAGAGCTAACCACCCCTAAAATCTATCTGAGGGTATACTGGTAGCCTATTAGAGCATAAGAGTTTTCAAACACCAACACTTATCACTCTCAGTATATCTAATGAGGTCCAACCCTATGTTCGAGATGCAAACACTTCTAAAGTAGCTTGGGAGGCTCTTTCCACCATCTTTGAGGCAAAGAATCAAGCCAAGGTACTTCATTTACAATCTAAATTGCATACTCTTCATGTGCAAAGTGGTGAAAAAATTGCAGGTTTCTTGTGTCGTGTATTTGTTCTTTGTGTAGAACTCTTTGCTCTTGGAGAGATGGTAGAAGATAAACTCCTCATTCCTATTAGTTTGTGTGCTCTTCCTTCTAAGTTTAGGACATCACAAAACAACAAGTATCATTTGAAGAATTGATAAATTTACTTCAACAAGAAGAATCTCTTCAATCTTTACATGAGGAATTTGAGGAAAAAGCTCTTGTCTCTCACCGACAACATAGCCACAAATCTTGTCAGGGGCCTTCACCTCCATTGCCACTATAGTCATCTCCTCCACTAGTTTCCCAAAAAAAGTCTTCTCCTTGATGGTGTCACATTTGTAATACTCATATTCATAATACAGACTAGTGCTGGTACAATGGTCTTATGCAAAGTTCTTCCAATCAAGCGAGCTCTTCCAGTCATAGTCATTCTCACCAATCTCATGGATGCATTCATAGACATCGTGAGGATAGAAATGTTGCTACACAACAAGATGAGGCATCTTATGGGTCTCCTGATGAGGATACTCCTACTCCTAGTATAACTCCAAATTTGGTGCTTGTATCCCAAACTACTCCATCATCATTTGATGTTTGGCTGATCGATTTTGGTGCCAGTAAACATATGACTGGGGATAAAGGGTTGTTTGATACTTTGAATCCTACACCCACTAGTGATATTATTCATATTACTGGTGACAAGGAGTATGTGGCTGAAGGTATTGGTACCATGACCATTCCTCTTAACACAAGAAGTTGCTCTCTGACCAATGTTCTCTATGTTCCTAGTTTTACTAGCAATATTTTTTTTGTTACTCAACTTTTAAATCATAGTCTTAAGATAGAATTATAGGTCAAGGATGGTGTTAAATCTTGCCTCATCTCAAAAGATGGGATCATTCTTTCCCGTGGTTTCAAGCAGGGACATCTTTTTGCACTTGATACAACTTACTCCTTGGGTGTTGCACTTTGTGCTTCTACTATGGCATCCACCTCTCTCTGGCATTACATATATGGTCATCTTTCTGTTACATCACTTTCTCAGTTGAGCTCTCATATGATGGTACAAGGTCTTCCTTCTCTTTCCTTGTCTTCTATGCCTGCATGTTCTGACTATCTTGCAGGAAAACAATATCGAGACTCGTTTTAGTTCAATACTTATCATGCCTCAAACCCACTTGCCCTTGTTCATATTGATCTTTGTGGCCCTCATCGTACTTCTTTTCAAGGATGTCGCTATTTCCAGCTATTTGTCGATGATTTCTCTTAGAAGACTTGGGTCTATTTTCTTTGGTAAAAGAGTGAGGATTTCTCTCATTTTCATACCTTCTATTATGAGGTGACTCATGATATTTCCAAGCCTCTTCTCATTCTCCACTTAGATTGTGAGGGCGAGTTTACTTCTACTGAGTTTCTTGAGTTCTTGAAGGCTCATGGCATGAAGCAAAATTTGACTGCTCCCTATACACCTCAACAAAATGGTATTGCAAAGTAGTACAATAGGACTATCTTTGAGATGGCTTGATGTCTACTTGCTACTACAAAGTTGAAAGGTCAGTTTTGGGTAGAAGTCGTTCGCACAGTAGTATACTTTCTTAATAGAGCTCCCACTAAGGCTCTCATAAATAAAACACCTGAAGAAGTATGGAGTGGTCACAAACCATCTATTTCACATTTATGCATGTTTGGTTGTACAAGATATATGCATGTCCCAGCTCTGAAATAGAAGAAGCTTGATTCTTGGACTCTCCCTTGTATATTCTTGGCCTATAGTTCAGAGTCCAAGGCTTATCGTCTTATGGATCTTGTGACCCACCATATTATTATCAACAGATATGTGGTCTTTGATGAATCTTCTTTTTCTTCTCCACCGCACCCTCTTGTCACTATTCCTATGACTTCTCGTAAGACTCTCTCACCCTTAGATGATGAGATTTAACCTTCTTCTCAACCAAATGGGGAAGAAGAATTACATGGTGATTTCTATGTGGATTTGGGTATTCTGGAGGCTCCTAGTCAATCGAAACCACATGCCAAATGGGTTTAGAGTACACTTCATGACTCTCATATGAGTTCTCCTCCAAATCTATCTACAAGTGTTAGAACCCGCAGCCAAACACGTCAGGAGGTCACATGCGTAATGAGGTCAATTTAGCCTTAATGTGCTCAATAGAGAACAATGTTGAACTAGATATTGTATGTGAGGCTCTCAGTCTACCCCATTGGAAGCATGCCATGGATATGGAGTATGCATCTCTACTGAAGAATCATACATGGACACTTGTCAATCTGCTAGCTGGCAAGAAACCCATAGGCTGCAAGTGGGTTTTTAAAACTAAATATAAGGTAGATTGATCTATTGACAAGTATAAGGCACGTCTTGTTGCAAAGGTTTATGCTCAACAAGAAGGAATTGATTATGAAGAAACCTTTTCTCCCACTACAAAGCTCAAAACCATCAAAATTGAGTGTGCTCTAGCTGCACAACACAGATGGAAGCTTCACCAGATGGATGTTAAGAGTGCTTTCTTGAATGGTGATCTTATAGAAGAAGTCTACATGATCCAACCTAAAGGTTTCATTGATCAACACAATCCTCTCAAGGTATGTCACCTAATAAAGTCCTTATATGGGCTTAAACAAGCACCTCAGGCTTGGTACATTAAAATAGATGGTCACCTTTTGTAGCATGGTTTTATTCATAGCCCTTCTGATCCTAATCTATATATCAAAAAGGTTGGCATAGAGATTGTTATACTTGTTTTATATGTAGATGATCTTATCATTATAGTGAGCTCTGAGGATCTCATTAATATTGTCAAACATGATTTGACTAAATCTTTTGATATGACTAATTTAGGGCTACTTCATTTTTGTCTTGGCTTAGAGTTTTGGTAACACAAGCATCATATTTTTATCACTCAGATGAAGTATGCCAAGACACTCTTGGAAACGTTTGGGATGACTGATTGTAAACCTGTGTCTACTCCAATGGAACATGGTTTACAACTCTCCAAATTCCAAGATACTCCTCACGTAGATGTGACTCTTTACTGACAACTTGTTGGGTGTCTCATTTACCAGACATGTACCAGACCAGATTTATGTTTTTCTATTAGCTATTTATCCCAGTTTATGCAGGAACCAAAAAAATGTCATTGGGTGGCAGCCAAATATGTTTTATGGTATGTTTGAGGCACTCTTTAGTATGCCCTAGAATATAAGTAGAATGATACATTTTTCTTGCAAGGGTATGTTGACTCAGACTATGCTGGATTTTTAGATGATCGACAATCAACTTGAGGATATATTTTTCATCTTGGATCTGGCCCTATTTCATGGATGACCAAGAAGAAACTTGTTGTTTCTCTTTCATCCATCGAAGCTTAATATAGAGCTACATGAGAAGCTATTCATGAGGTAATATGGTTATGTCACATTCTAGCAGATCTGGGTATCTCAAAAGATCCTCCGCCAGTTGTGTTTTGTGAGAATCAGAGTCTATTGAAGTTTGTCAAGAATCTTATTTTTCATGAGCGCACCAAACATATTGAGGTTGACTGTCATTACATTCAAGAATAGGTGATCCAACATAATGTTCAGCTCTAGTTTTGTCCCTCTACTTCGCAGGTTGCTGATATACTCACTAAGCCTCTTGGCAAAGTGAAGCTTGAACTCTTTAGAGAGTTTATTTGTAAACCTAACATATTAAGGGAGGGAATGTTAGAATAATATATTAGTTAGTTTTCTTATGTTGGGTAGTTAGGTTTCTCCATGTTGGTTATTCTATTTCATAACCAACTCTTCTCTTTTTATTCACTTCCTCTATTTGTTTGTGAGACACTGCAATACGATAAAAGTTTATTTAGCTTTCAATAACTACCCCTACACTACAATCTAACATTTCATCATAGTGACTCCTTTCCTCTTTAAAAAAAAGTAGTCACATCATTCAATAGTGAATACTTTTATCTTAGACTTTCTACAAAGCCTTTGTCACAATGGCTCTTGAAATCATTAGTGGTGAGCATAATAGGATTTCTGACAGTACCAATGGTTACCAACAATTATAGAAAATAGGATTCCTTCGTTAGATTTTGTGGCATCTCATTTTCACTATGATTAGAGTGATGACAACTAGTGATAAACCTAAGATGACAATCTTCTATTATTTTCTTAACACTCTAATCTTTGGAAATAACCTAATTCTTTTTTCATATAATTTTGCAATAACTATTAGTTGTGCTCTGATACCATGATGAAGTTGGAAGAGGTGATAAAAAAAGGTCAAGAGATCGAGTGGCTATGACACAATAGATAATAGAATTTTTATTAAATAACTAAACATATTACATTCACCTATCTAAATAGAGAGATGTGGAATTCTCAAGAACCTAAAATAATAAGCAAATGTGAGAAGCATCTAGAATGATGGTGAACTGGTTGTTGGAAGAAAACTCTAGATAACATAGTTAATGCGGTCATAAGATTTGGTGGTAGAAATTAATATCTACCAACAAGACCTTGTTGGCCTAAATCTTGTAAATAAACCAATACCTTATTAGATCTTTTATTTGGCCCTTCTTAAAGAAGCACTAAGACAGGTTCTAAATATATATATGTATGAATCATAAATGGAAACCTATGTAACTAGTACCATTAAGCCTTATTGGGAAGCTTTAAATATATATTTATTGATCTCCTCATAATTTGAGAACACGTTACTATTTCAACCATACTTTTTATTTATCACACAATTACTTTGTCCCCAAAAAAAAATTCCTATGATAGATACCATTCAAGTTTTCATTAACTATTTGAAATTAATGAAATTAAATTAAATTATTTATAATTAATGTATAATAGGCTGTGATGGGACAAGATAGAATATTTCATCAAACCATCAAGGACTAAATAAAATCCTACTACTTTTTGAGAGTCATATAGTTAGTATTGAATGAAAGTTTATTACGTGTGTGTAATGATGCAAGATAAAGTGGTAAAAAATTTCTTAATCCCAGAACCAAGGATCCAAGTCTAGGAGTCTAAAATAGACACAGGTAGCATCAAATATAGTTAAGTGGATAAAACCTAGGCTCCCACATTTTTAGGGCTAAGGAGGAATGCTCGAGAATCTATGGACCAATAGCCAAGACACATCACAAATATTTCTCACGGGTAGACATGAACAAGGAAAAACCTTTAGCCATTACTAACACATCAATATACCCTTTATTTTTCCATTTATGAGCTACCTAATCTTTGACTAGCTCAATATTGGGATGGGAACCAATAAATTTACATATTAATGAGCATTCCAGAGACACAATACCTTACTCAAATAGGAATCAGGCATCAACACATAGTAGGTTCTAGAAACAAAGTTAGCATAATGCAAAACTAGCAAGATCCCCTTAGCTTTTAATTTAGTACCAAATAATACTGTCCACTTTTGATTCTCCACCTTAAGCACTTAACTATTTGAATTTTTCATCAAAGTAATAGATGAAAACCTCATTCCCACCCAAGTGTCCACCACATGACATGATCATTAGGAACACTGACAAGTATAAACTTTGTAGGTGGCTTAGTATCCTTGCTTACTTCACCAATGCCCTCTAGGAACCCGACATCTATGTTAAATTTTCTCAACTAGTCTCTATAGTAGAATCCATCGCAACTCTAAATAAGTAATTATTGTTAACTATACTTCACCAATTAAAGATGAAAACACAATTTCCAAACTAACATTTATTTTATTTAAAGTAAAAATAATATGCTCAAAAATAAAATTATATTACTAAGTAAGATATCCTTGGCATTGTCATCATTGACTTCAGATTTTACACCTACAAGTTGACTAAGAATAGAATAAAATATACTTATATGTTCAACAATATTATTTCCCTCTTTCATCTTTAACCCCAACAGTTTTTTCTTTATAAATTTTTATTACTTACAATTTGTGATCCAAATAAAGTGTTAAGACCATCCCATATCTCCTTTAATGTATGTTTTAGATTGATATTCAATACACATAAACATCTGATAAACTAAGAAAGATCATTGTCATGACCTTAAAATCTTTGGCCATCTATATGTTCTCCTTCATCTACATCTTGTGGTTTTTTAATTATTCCACTCATAATGTCTTATAAATATTTTTTACTTACAAGTAAATTTAACTTTATTTTCCATTTACTAAAATCACACCCTTCAAATTTGGAAGTACAAACTAATTTTTCCATTTAGAAAACCTTATTACTTCAAAAGATCTAAATAAATCCAAAGCATTGTACAAATTCTTATACCTCCTTATAGAAAAATAAATCTACACATACCTTCAAAATATGTCTCTCACTATCCTTGAACTTTGTCAAAACTTATCAAACATATCCATACCTTGCTAGTGGATTCTATCCCCAGTCCTTTAATTAATTTTGCCAATTTCTATGCAGAATGGTCACTTATGTATTTAATGTATTGAAGATGCTGCATGATATGAAATGCTCTTCTCTAATTTTCATTTTCCTATAAACTTGACTCAATGTATATACTGAATGCACTCCACTTCCATTGATATGAACACATAAGTGAAAAATTCAAGGTTTTTCATCTCAAAAAGACACAAACATATCTATCTCATTGTAGCATAGGAAAAAAACTACTTGGCACTTTGATACCAAATGATAGAGGATAAAAGAAAGAGGTAACACTCACATTACTCAATTGGTTCATAAGCCTTAAAATAGATGATACCCCCCTCCCAACCAAAAAAAAAGAAAAAAAAAGAAAAAAAAAATGGTTACAAAATTATAGAAACCAAATGCTACTTTTAAAAGATAAACATACCCACATGTAATATTTTCCAATAAGTAATAGATTACATATAAAATGAGATATAATATTAATATTTTATATGATAATTAAAAGTCTGAGAAGGCAAATGCATGTAGGATTAATGTGACTCCCCATTGATACTATGAAGTTGGAACTCGATGGAAGAAAGGAAAGAACAAGTTCACAAATAATGTATAATGGAGATGAACAAGTAGTTGTATAAGATGGTTAAAATGACCAAGAAATTGTGAGAGTTTCTAAGAGAGTTTGTAAATAGCCAACAATTTGTATGAATAACCAAGAGAAACTAAAATGAAGATAAGAGGAAGGTTTAAACCAACTCACGTGATTTGCAAACATTTATGGCCTACCATAAGATGCTTTACACTACTAGGAATAATAGGTGTAATGTTCCAATAAAAAAATTAAAACTGTAAACTCATGGGATGAGTGTATACCTTGTAGACATCTCTATGATCTCCATATGTCCCAAGTAAACATAGTGCGAAAGGTCAGGATTTAAAACAAAAGTGTTGACAAAGAAAGAAGATGGAGTAGAGTCTTAGGTATAGATTTTGATTTGGAAATTTAGCAGAGGAACCATGCAATGAAAAATTTCACAAGTTGTAATTTATGACATTAGAGAACCATTATGTTCATATTATTCATTAGCATCTTAGAATGTAGATACATCATACTAAACTAGATTCCATCACCTACCAATTTTGAGTTGCTAGACATCCTCATATATGATAGGATATCCTTCATGTGAGGAAGGATTTTGTGGATGTATATAAATATTCACAACTTGGTGGAAGTGCACTTTGGAAATATTTTCATGCAGGGTGTGCTTGAGGGAGATAGATATTGATGCAGGAGCATCCTGGGTGTAAGAGCAATCTTGCATCACCCAAAAAAAAAATATTTCTATTTTTTTATATTCAATAAGGGTTATTTTGTGCAGAGCTGCTATTTATGGAAAGTTACTATTTTTGGTAATTTTCGTATGTGCTTAGAATGATCTAATTTATTTCTTGGAGGTTCATTTTGGTCATATAAGTCTGCCAGTAAAGTTTCATTTCCAGATCAAGCGTATATTGGAAGATATTGAAGATTTTTGGTATTGGCAGCAGGGTACAAAAACTTTGAACTTAGTTTTGAAGGCTTTAGAGGCCCCGGATGAGGTCAAAAATTTGGGTGATGGGCGCTTGCGCGGATCAAGCCTATAGAGCGCTTCGTGAAATTTTTGAAATGGGATTATAATAGCCGATCGGGTTAACTGGTGATGACTTATGGTTTTCAGAAGTTGGGCCACCTGAATTGGCGGAAAATAATTTTCTTCAAAATTTTTGTTCGGGTTTCAAAGGTTATCTTGAGTTGACTATGATGTAATAAAATGTAAAATAAAATAATTCTAAGTTTGGTCAGCCTTATTGGCTAAAATTCTAGAACCTTCCCAGGTGGTGAAAAAAAATTGCCTATATAAGGAAGGCTGTATTATTGTCTTAGGCAGTTCAAAATAGTTTTGGGTAGTAGATCTGGGCAATAATTCGAGGCTTTGTCCTATAGAATATTGTAAGGGAATGCCCATGTGGCCTTGCATATTATAATTCTGAAAGTTTGTAATTCCACATTTGTGGAGATAATAAGAAGCCAATTTTCTGATCTTGCATATTATTGTTGTTGTTTCTCTATTTCTATTAAGTGTTTGTGTTATTAATGGGAGCACCCTTCATCAAGTGGTATTAGAGAAAGTTTTCTTGAGTGGGTAAATAGATCACCGACTGTGAGGCAGTTTGCACCAGGACCGTGGTTAGGGTTTCAGCGCGCATCGTGAAAATGCCTCCACGAAGAGAACGTGGTGGAAGAGCTGGTGCTGTGACACCTTAGGTTAGAGAGCTGCAGAGATAAGTGCGAGCATTACAAGAAGAGATTCACAGATGAATTAATCTTAATGTTAGAGACGAAAGCGAGGATGAAGCCGAAGAAGAATATCAAGAAGGAGAAGTTGAAATTGTGAACCAGGAGGAAGAAAGACTTTTTCAGGCGATTTCCAAGATTGGGAAAAGACCTAAGATTGAGGTTCTTACATTTTCTAAAAATCTTAACCCAGAGGAATTGGTCAATTGGATCAATGAATGTGAAGAATATTTTAAGTATGAAGATGTTGAGGATCTTGATAGGGTCAAACTTGCGAAGGCCAGACTGAAAGGTCATGCGAAGATATGGTGGCAAAAGATTCAGTTGGAGCGAAATAGAAGGGGAAAGGAGAAAAACATGAGATGGGATCGGATGGTGGATAAATTGAAGTGATAGTTCATTCCTGTTGATTATGAGCTTGACCTACTGAAGAAAATGCAGAGTTTGAAGCAACCAGGAAGATCTGTTCAGGAGTATACAGAGGAATTCTATCGACTTCTCATCAGAACAGGCCATGTAGAAGCTGATAAGGAGAAAGTTTCCCGATACCTTAATGGGTTAAGGCCAAGCATTCAGGAGGAGCTGAATCTGGTTTGAATGAATAGTATTGAAGAGGCATACCAGTTTGCCCTAAAAGTAGAGGAAAAGCTGAACAAGAAGTTTGAGAGAAGACAAAATGGAAGAGGTCGCAGTGGATGATCTGGTGGATGGTCATATGGTAGCCGAAATGAAGATTCGAAAAAGAAGGATGAGGTCAGTAGTAGTCAAAATCAGCGAGGAAATAATTCCAATCACTTCCAGGATCAAAATAATAAAGATCAGAGAGAAATAGGAAGAGGACAAGGATTTGGAAGAGGTCGCTTCCGTGGAACATGTTTTCACTGTGGAGAAGAAGGTCATAGGGCATTTGAATGTCCTCAGCACCAAGGCAGAACAGACAGGAGAAATAAAAGCTAGGCCAGAGTTGCACATGTAGATGAAGATGCCAGATCATCAAATTTTGAAGATGCTAAAAGAGGAGAAACATTGATTAACAGAAGAGTCCTGTTGAGTGGTGAGAATGAACCTGAGCAAAGGAGGAGTCTGTTTCACACCAGGTGCAAGTGTGAAGGTAAATGTTGTGATGTGATTATTGATAGTGGAAGCACTGACAACTTTGTGTCAGAAGAGATGGTGACAAAGTTGAAGCTCAAGAGATAGAAACATCCACATCCATATCGGATTGCCTGGGTACAGGATGACCACAAGGTCATGGTCAATGAACAATGTCTGGTGAAGTTCAAGATTGGCGGATACCAAGATGAGGTATTGTGTGATATCATATCTATGGATGCGTGTCATTTGTTGTTGGGTAGACCATGGCAGTTTGACAGATGTGCTATACATGATGGCCGTGCGAATACCTATTCCCTGACAAAGGATGGAGTGCGACATAAGCTAAAACTATTGAAGGAGACTGAAGAAAAGGTATGTGGTAATGCAAGGATAACTTTTGTTGATGGAAGAAATTTCCTAGATGGTATGAGGCATGAGCATGTATGTTTTACTTTAATTCTAAAAGCTAGTAAAGAGGAAGTAGAAGATGTTCCTGTAGAAGTTGCAGATTTGTTGAATGAGTTTCAGGATATTGTATCTGATAACATGCCTGATGGATTACCACCAGTCAGGAAGATCAGTCATTAGATGGACTTGATCCCAGGAGCGAGTTTGCTGAATAAAGCAGCACACAGAATGACACCTGCAGAAAGTGAGAAGTTGAATAGACAAGTACATGAGTTGTTATAAAAGGATTGATCCACGAGAGTCTGAGTCCCTGTGTTGTACCAGCGGTATTAACACCAAAGAAGAATAGAGAATGGAGGATGTGTACAAATTTCAGGGCAATAAACAAGATCACAATCAAGTACAGGTTTCCATTGCCACAAATGGATGATATTATGGACTGTTTGAGTGGAGCTATGTATTTTTCAAAGATAGATCTAAAAAGTGGATATCATCAGATTCGGATCAGAGAAGGGGATGAATGGAAGACTACCTTCAAGACAAAGGAAGGACTATATGAGTGGTTAGTCATGCCTTTTGAGCTAACCAATGCATCGAGCACTTTCATGCGGCTCATGAACGAGGTTCTGAAAGAATTTCTAGGTAAGTTTTTCATTGTTTACCTAGATGATATTTTAATCTTTAGTAAGACATTGGAGGAGCATGTGATGCATATTTGTATGGTATTTGAGAAGCTGAGAGAAGAGAAATTGTTGATTAATTTGAAGAAGTGCAGTTTTGTGAAGAAAGAGTTAGTGTATTTGGGATTTGTAGTTTCAGCAGAAGGTCTAAAAATGGACCCAAAGAAGGTACATGCTATTCTTGAATGGCCTACTCCAAGGAGTGCTACTAATGCAAGATCTTTTCATGGTTTGGCTAGCTTTTATAGAAAGTTTATCAAAAATTTTAGCAGTATTTGTGGACCCTTGACTGAAACAATGAGAGGCGATAGAAAAGAGTTTAAGTGGACTAATGGGGCAGAAAAGAGTTTTCAATTGTTGAAACAAAAAGTTACAGAACAACCTGTTTTAGCACTTCCAGATTTTAATAAGGTGTTTCAAGTAGATTGTGATGCTAGTGGTACTGCAATAGGAGCTGTTATGAGCCAAGAAGGTAAACCTGTTACTTATTTCAATGAGAAGTTAAATGATGCCAAGAGGAAATATTCTATTTATGATCATAAATTTTATGCTATAGTTCAGGCATTAAAAAAGTGGAGACATTATCTACTTCCTAAGGAGTTTGTTTTGTATACTGATCATCAAGCTTTGCAATATTTGAATAGTCAAAGAAAATTGAATCAAAGGCATTTGAAATGGGTTGAGTTTTTGCAGAGTTATACATTTATTTTGAAACATAGGAGTGAAAAGTCTAATAGGGTTGTAGATGCTCTTAGCAGAAGGCAACTATTGCTGAAAGAAATACAGATTGAAGTGGTTGGGTTCAAGGAACTCAAGAATTTGTATTCAGAGGATCTTGATTTTGGTGAAGCTTGGAAAGCTTGTACAGAACCTGTTACTCTAGACAGGACAAAATGGTTGGATTTCATCATCCAGGATGATATGCTATTCAGAGGGAGTCAGTTGTCCATTTTAGGAAGTTCTATGAGGGAGAATCTCATCAAAGAGAAGCATAGCAGAGGATTGGCTGGACATTTTGCTAGTGATAAAACCCTTGCTTTGGTTAGTGAAAATTATTATTGGCCACAATTGCAACAAGATGTCAAGAATTTTGTACAGAGTTGCAGAGTATGTCAAATGGCGAAAGGAGTAAAAAAAAATATAGGGTTGTATCAGCCATTACCTATACCAGAGAAGCCTTGGGAGGATATCAGCATGGACTTTGTTCTTGGTTTACCGAGGACTCAGCGGGGACATGATTCAATTTTTGTGGTGGTTGACAGATTTTCAAAGATGGCACATTTCATTCCCTGCAAGAAGACTAATGATGTTGTTCATGTAGCAGAATTGTTTTTCAGAGAAGTACTGAGACTTCATGGTTTGCCAAAGACCATAGTTTCAGATCGGGACACTAAGTTTGTTGGATATTTCTAGCCTACATTATGGAAGAAGTTGAAGATAGATTTGAAGTTCAGTTCATCACATCATCCACAGACTGATGGAAAGACAGAGGTAGTGAATAGGAGTTTGAGAAATTTGCTGAGATGTTTGGTTGGAGATAAGCCAAAAGGATGAGATTTGATTTTACTACAGGCAGAATTTGCATACAATAATTCTGTCAACAGGAGCACTGGTAAATCACCATTCTAGATTGTATATGGAAGTAGTCCGAGAAATGCATCTGAATAGAGGAGGATAGATAAAGGAGAAATAAGTAGTGCTGAACCTGAGGATTTTGTAAAACACTTGAAGAACATCCATGAGGAGGTGAGAAAGCATATTACCAAGATGAATGCATAGTATAAGGCTAAGGTAGATGAGAAAATGAGGTATAAAGAATTTTAGGTTGGTGATAAAGTCATCATTCATTTGCGAAAGGAGCAGTTTCCAGTTGGTACATATAACAAGTTGAAAATGAAGAAGTTTAGGCCATGTAAGATACTGAAGAAGCATGATTCAAGAAACGCATATGAGGTAGAAATGCCTACTGAGCTAAATATTTCACCAGTGTTTAACATTTTAGATTTGACAGAGTATCATGAAGGAGGTGTTGAAGATGAGGTTGCAGCAGCACAGTGGAGTATTCCAACAACCAGTTCAGATATCAAGGAGATTGACGACATACTAGACAGTCATGTTGGAAGAAGCACAAGGAATAGGACATATGAAGAGTATTTGGTCAAATGAAAATGATGACCTATTGAAGATTCATCATGGCTAACAAAGGAGGAGGTTAACCATCTTAGTTTTCCTCTGCACACTTGAGTCGTGACAGGGACACTTCTCAAATTACCTTGGGTGTCTGATGCAGGAGCATCCTGGGTGTAAGAGCAATCTTGCATCACCCAAAAAAAAAAAATTTCTATTTTTTATATTCAATAAGGGCTATTTTGTGCAGAGCTGCTATTTATGGAAAGTTACTATTTTTGGTAATTTTTGTATGTGCTCAGAATGATCTGATTTCTTTCTTGGAGGTTCATTTTGGTCATATAAGTCTGCCAGTAAAGTTTTATTGCCAGATCAAGTGTATATTGGAAGATATTGATGATTTTTGGTATTGGTAGTAGGGTACAGAAACTTTGAACTCAGTTTTGAAGGCTTTAGAGGCCCCGGATGAGGTCAAAAATTTGGGTGACGGGCGCTTGTGCGGGTCAAGCCTGTAGAGCGCTTCGTGGCATTTTTGAAATGAGGTTATTATAGCCGATCGGGTCAACTAGTGATGACTTATGGTCTTCAGAAGCTGGGCCACCTGAATTGGCGGAAAATACTTTTCTTCAAAATTTATGTTCAGGTTACAAAGGTTATCTTGAGCTGACTATGATGTAATAAAATGTAAAATAAAATAATTCTAAGTTTGGTCGGCCTTATTGGCTAAAATTTTGGAACCTTCCCAGGTGGTGAAAAAAAAATACCTATATAAGGAAGGCTGAATTATTATCTTAGGCAGTTGAGAATAGTTCTGGGTAGTAGATCTGGGCAATAATTTGAGGCTTTGTCCTACCGAATATTGTAAGGGAATGCCCATGTGGCCTTGCATATTGTAATTCTGAAAGTTTGTAATTCCACATTTGTGGAGATAATAAGAAGCCAATTTTCTGTTCTTGTATATTATTGTTGTTGTTTCTCTATTTCTGTTAAGTGTTTGTGGTATTCAGGGGAGCACCCTTCATCAAGTGGTATCAGAGCAAGTTTTCTTGAGTGTGTAAATAGATCACCGATTGTGAGGCAGTTTGCACCAGGACCGTGGTTAGGGTTTCAACGCGCATCATGAAAATGCCTCCACGAAGAGAACGTGGCGGAAGAGCTAGTGCTATGACACCTGAGGTTAGAGAGCTGCAGAGACAAGTGCGAGCATTGCAAGAAGAGATTCATAGAGGAATGAATCTTAATGTCAGAGATGAAAGCGAGGATGAAGCTGAAGAAGAATATTAAGAAGGAGAAGTTGAAATTGTGAACCAGGAGAAAGAAAGACTTTTTCAGTCGATTTCCAAGATTGGGAAAAGACCTAAGATTGAGGTTCTTACATTTTCTGAAAATCTTAACTGAGAGGAATTGATCGACTGGATCAATGAATGTGAAGAATATTTTGAGTATGAAGATGTTGAGGATCCTGATAGGGTCAAATTTGTGAAGGCCAGACTGAAAGGTCATGCGAAGATATGGTGGCAAGAGATTCAGTTGGAGCGAAATAGAAGGGGAAAGGAGAAAATCATGAGATGGGATCAGATGGTGGATAAATTGAAGCAACAGTTCATTTCTATTGATTATGAGCTTGACCTACTGAAGAAAATGCAGAGTTTGAAGCAAGCAGGAAGATCTGTTCAGGAGTATACAGAGGAGTTCTATCGACTTCTCATCAGAACAGGCCATGCAGAAGCTGATAAGGAGAAAGTTGCCCGATACCTTAATGGGTTAAGGCAAAGCATTCAGGAGGAGCTGAATCTGGCTTGAATGAATAGGATTTAAGAGGCATACCAGTTTGCCCTAAAAGTAGAGGAAAAGCTGAACAAGAAGTTTGAGAGTAGACAAAATGGAAGAGGTCACGGTGGATGATCTAGTGGATGGTCATATGGTGGTCGAAATGAAGATCCAAAAAAGAAGGATGAGGCCAGTACCAGTAAGAATCAGTGAGGAAATAATTCTAATCACTTCCAGGATCAGAATAATAGAGATTAGAGAGGAAGAGGAAGAGGACAAGGATCTGGAAGAGGTGGCTTCCGTGGAACATGTTTTCAATGTGGAGAAGAAGGTCATAGGGTATTTGAATGTCCTCAGTGCCAAGGCAGAACAGATAGGAGAAATGAAGGCTAGGCCAGAGTTGCACATGTAGATGAAGATGCTAGATCATCAAATTCTGAAGATGCTGAAAGAGGAGAAATGTTGATTAACAGAAGAGTCCTGTTGAGTGGTGAGAATGAATTTGAGCAAAGGAGGAGCCTGTTTCACACCAGGTGCAAGTGTGAAGGTAAATGTTGTGATGTGATTATTGATAGTGGAAGCACTGACAACTTGGTGTCAAAAGAGATGGTGACAAAGTTGAAGCTCAAGAGACAAAAACACCTACATCCATATCAGATTGCCTGGGTACAGGATGACCACAAGGTCATGGTCAATGAACAATGTCTAGTGAAGTTCAAGATTGGCAGATACCAAGATGAGGTATTGTGTGATATCATATCTATGGATGCATGTCATATATTGTTGGGTAGACCATGGCAGTTTGACAGATGTGCTGTACATGATGGCCGTGCGAATAACTATTCCCTGACAAAGGATGGAGTGCGACATAAGCTAAAACCATTGAAGAAGACTGAAGAAAAGGTATGTGGTAATGCAAGGATAACTTTTGTTGATGAAAGAAATTTTTTAGATGGTATGAGGCATGAGCATGTATGTTTTGCTTTAATTCTAAAAGCTGGTAAAGAGGAAGTAGAAGATGTTCCTGTAGAAGTTGCAGATTTGTTGAATGAGTTTCAGGATATGGTATCTGATAACATGCCTGATGGATTACCACCAGTCAGGAAGATCAGTCATCATATGGACTTGATCCCAAGAGTGAGTTTGGCCAATAAGGCAGCACACAGAATGACACCTACAGAAAGTGAGGAGTTGAACAGACAAGTACATGAGTTGTTATAGAAAGGATTGATCCGTGAGAGTCTAAGTCCCTATGCTGTACCAGTAGTATTAACACCAAAGAAGAATGGAGAATGGAGGATGTGTACAGTTTCCAGGGCAATAAAAAAGATCATAATCAAGTACAGGTTTCCATTGCCACGAATGGATGATATTATGGACTGTTTGAGTGGAGCTGTGTATTTTTCAAAGATAGATCTGAAAAGTGGATATCATCAGATTCGGATCAGAGAAGAGGATGAATGGAAGACTACCTTCAAGACAAAGGAAGGACTGTATGAGTGGTTATTCATGCCTTTTGGGCTAACCAATGCACCGAGCACTTTCATGCGGCTCATGAACGAGGTTCTAAAATTTTATTTTGGGTAAGTTTGTCATTGTTTACCTAGATGATATTCTGATCTTTAGTAAGACATTGGAGGAGCATATGATGCATATTTGTATGATATTTGAGAAGCTGAGAGAAGAGAAATTGTTGATTAATTTGAAGAAGTGCAGTTTTGTGAAGAAAGAGTTAGTGTATTTGGGATTTGTAGTTTTATCAAAAGGTATTAAAATGGACCCAAAGAAGGTACATGCTATCCTTGAATGGCCTACTCCAAGGAGTGCTACTGAGGTAAGATCTTTTCATGGTTTGGCTAGCTTTTACAGAAAGTTTATCAGAAATTTTAGCAGTATTTGTTGACCCTTGACTGAAACAATAAGAGGGGATAGAAAAGAGTTTAAGTGGACTAATGGGGCATAAAAGAGTTTTCAATTGTTGAAACAAAAAGTTACAAAACAACCTATTTTAGCACTTCCAGATTTTAATAAGGTGTTTCCAGTAGATTGTGATGCTAGTGGTACTGTAATAGGAGCTGTTATGAGCCAAGAAGGTAAACCTGTTTCTTATTTCAGTGAGAAGTTAAATGATGCTAAGAGAAAATATTCTATTTATGATCAAGAATTTTATGCTATAGTTCAGGCATTAAAAAAGTGGAGACATTATCTGCTTTCTAAGGAGTTTTTTTTGTATACTAATCATCAAGCTTTGCAATATTTGAATAGTCAAGGAAAATTGAATCAAAGGCATTTGAAATGGGTTGAGTTTTTGCAGAGTTATACATTTGTTTTGAAACACAGAAGTGGAAAGTCTAATAGGGTTGCAGATGCTCTTAGCAGAAGGCAACTATTGCTGACAGAAATGCAGATTGAAGTGGTTGGGTTCAAGGAACTCAAGAATTTGTATCCAGAGGATCCTGATTTTGGTGAAGATTGGAAAACTTGTAGAGAACCTGTTACTCTAGATAGGACAAAATGGTTGGATTTCATCATCCAGGATGATATGCTATTCAGAGGGAGTCAGTTGTGCATTCCAAGAAGTTCTATGAGGGAGAATCTCATCAAGGAGAAGCATAGCAGAGGATTGGCTGGACATTTTGGTCATGATAAAACCCTTGCTTTGGTTAGTGAAAATTATTATTGGCCACAATTACAATAAAATGTCAAGAATTTTGTACAAAGTTGTAGAGTATGTCAGATGCTGAAAGGAGTGAAGCAGAATACAGGGTTGTATCAGCCATTACCTGTACCAGAGAAGCCTTGGGAGGATATCAGCATGGACTTTGTTCTTGGTTTACCGAGGACTCAGCGGGGACATGATTCAATTTTTGTGGTGGTTGACAGATTTTCAAAGATGGCACATTTCATTCACTGCAAGAAGACTAATAATGCTGTTCATGTAGCAGAATTGGTTTTCAGAGAAGTAGTGAGACTTCATGGTTTTCCAAAGACCATAGTTTCAGATCGGGACACTAAGTTTGTTGGATATTTCTGGCGTACATTATGGAAGAAGTTGACGATAGATTTGAAGTTCAATTCATCACATCATCCACAGACTGATGGATAGACAGAGGTGGTGAATAGGAGTTTGGAAAATTTGCTGAGACGTTTGGTTGGAGATAAGCCAAAAGGATGGGATTTGATTTTACCACACATGGAATTTTCATACAATAATTCTATCAACAGTAGCACTGGTAAATCACCATTTCAGATTGTATATGGAAGTAATCCGAGAAATGCATCTGAATTGAGGAGGATAGATAAAGGAGAAATAAGTAGTGTGGAAGCTGAGGATTTTGCAGAACACTTGAAGAATCCATGAGGAGGTGAGAAAGTATATTATCAAGATGAATGCACAGTATAAGGCTAAGGCAGATGAGAAAATGAGGTATAAGGAATTTTAGGTTGGTGATGAAGCCATGGTTCATTTGCGGAAGGAGCGGTTTCCGGTTGGTACATATAACAAGTTGAAAATGAAGAAATTTGGGCCATGTAAGATACTGAAGAAGCATGATTCAGGAAACGCATATGATGTAGAAATGCCTACTAAGCTAAATATTTCACCAGTGTTTAACATTTCATATTTGACAGAGTATCACAAAGGAGGTGTTGAAGATGAGGTTGCAGCAGCATAGTGGAGTATTCCAGCAACCAGTTCAGATATTAAGGAGATTGAGGACATACTGGACAGTCATGTTGGCAGAAGCACAAGGAACAGGACATATGAAGAGTATTTGGTTAAATGGAAAGGATGACCTATTGAAGATTCATCATGGCTAACAAAGGAGGAGGTTAACTGTCTTGGTTTTCCTCTACACACCTGAGTTGTGACAGGGTCACTTCTCAAATTACCCTGGGTGTAAGAGCAATCTTGCATCACCCAAAAAAAAAATATTTCTATTTTTTTATATTCAATAAGGGCTATTTTGTGTAGAGCTGCTATTTATGGAAAGTTACTATTTTTGGTAATTTTTGTATGTGCTCAGAATGATCTGATTTCTTTCTTGGAGGTTCATTTTGGTCATATAAGTCTGCCAGTAAAGTTTCATTGCCAGATCAAGTGTAAATTGGAAGATATTGAAGATTTTTGGTATTGGCAGCAGGGTACAGAAACTTTGAACTCAATTTTGAAGGCTTTAGAGGCCTCGGATGAGGTCAAAAATTTGGGTGATGGGCGCTTGCAAAGATCAAGCCTGTAGAGCGCTTCGTGGCATTTATGAAATGGGTTTATAATAGCTGATCGGGTCAACTGGTGATGACTTATGGTCTTTGGAAGTTGGGCCACCTGAATTGGTGGAAAATAATTTTCTTCAAAAATTTTGTTCGGGTTTCAAAGGTTATCTTGAGCTGACTATGATGTAATAAAATGTAAAATAAAATAATTCTAAGTTTAGTCGGCCTTATTGGCTAAAATTCTGGAACCTTCCCAGGCGGTGAAAAAAATTGCCTATATAAGGAAGGCTGTCTTATTGTCTTAGGCAGTTCAGAATAGTTCTGGGTAGTAGATCTGGGCAATAATTCGAGGCTTTGTCCTACAGAATATTGTAAGGGAATGCCCATGTGGCCTTGCATATTGTAATTCTAAAAGTTTGTAATTCCACATTTGTGGAGATAATAAGAAGCCAATTTTCTGTTCTTGCATATTATTGTTGTTGTTTCTCTATTTCTATTAAGTGTTTGCGGTATTAAGGGGAGCACCCTTCATCAGATATTCCGAGAGCTTGTCAAGATTATCATTTTCTACATATTTTTTGCAGTCATATTTGAAGTAATGTTCTCCTGAAAAGAAAATAGTTCCATTATGTTTTGACATTGTGTTGAAATTTTTACTATCACATGACTTTATTATTATATAAATTGAAGAAAATTAAATTTAATGTATGATTAATTATGTGTGTGACATGGTCTTTTTTATGACTTAGTCTTTTTATGTAATTTAATATTCTAATAATATGAAGGTACTTACAATCAGTTCTTAAGAATGTATAATTTATACTCTATCATAAGTATAAATTTAAAATTTCTATTCTACTTTTGAAAATTCTAATATATTAATGAATCTCCCAACATGAAGACACATAAATAAGTATACATACTTTCATACAGATTTGTTGCTCCAATTTGAATCTCTATAGAGTTGAGGACAATTATCACCTGGCTTATAATGAAGACTAAAATATAAAATCTTCTTCATGTATCCTAATATAAATCTTGTAAACATCATGTGGCCTTTACTTGAACATTATAACTCATCCAACAACTAATTTAAAAGATTTAGGGTCATTCTATATAGTAACATCCTACCACATTTTGGTATTGTTTTTTCTATTATTCCTTCCTCTACTTCTTTACTTATTCTTTGCTCTAGATAGTTGTACATAGGAGGAAGAAGGATCCTACTAATTTTATTTCATATTCACTATTGAAGCCTCTACTAGTGAATTTTACAAGATCTATTTTTAGCTTAGGTTAAGCCTAGTTGTTTTCTATTGGATAGTTATTGTGTTGGTTCTCATATGCTTCTATTTAGTTTCTACTTTTGATCCCTTTGTAAGGGTTCTACACCCTTTCAAAACCACCTTAATTTAATAAAAAATAGTTTACAAATAACTTTGACCTATTATTTTAATTACTAAGTCTTAAACGTTATTAATTATAGATATATCTTATAATGCAATTAATTATAAAATTTCTTTTAAATTTTTTTAAAGGGGATAAAAATTTGAAGAGAAATGCAACCATCAAACCAATAAGAGATATGTATGGAAAAATAATCTAGAACATGTTCATATAGATGAAAAACTATTTTAACTAAGTTTTAATTAATTTTATCCAATATTCATTTACAAAAAAATTAAACATTACTTAACTCCATCACATGTAGTCCTTGAATCCAAAATTTTTATAAGGGGATTGCAATTAGAAAATTATATATATTTTCAACTAATTTATAATGTGTATACAAATACATTGAAGGTAGAGGTGATAAAATGAATTAGTTCATTAATTCAAATATAATAAAATTAATAAAATATAGATTTGAAAAAATATACTCCTTTTCAAAAAAGTTATGTTCTCATTGCTAATGTGCTTCATATTATTTTATAACTTTAAAGGTCTCTATTTTAGAATTACTATTAATATTTTTCAAAACAAATAATTTTTTGTTATTTTATTGATATAAGAATGTTTTCTACAATTTTCATTTTTCTAGTTATATTTAGAAGCTCTGATTTATAATAGAACATTTTTTTAAAATAATATTATTTTAATACATATCCTTGTAAAATATTTATTTGTATATATCATCATAATGAAGTTGTTCCCTCCTTTCTACAAATACTAGTCTATTATTTGGATTATATACACATAATATAATAGAATAATAAAATTGCTATACTCACTATGTAGTAAAATAATAAATGCCAAGTTGAGAAAAATTCAAATTTTTTAAAGAGTAAAAAGTTATTAATAATTTACTTTATCTTTTTCAAAAAAATTTAGAACGAAAATTGTTGATAAATGCTTTGTATAAGAGTATTTTTTATTAAATATAATTTAAATTTATTGACATTAACATATCTTACATTCTAGTATAGATTTTTTAATTATTAAATTTTATTTCAAAACAAAGATTTGGGGGTGTTAGTCCACTAATGAATATTGGTGGTCATTTGCAATAATATGGAATGTTCAAAAGATAATATTTTTGTGTAAAGAATGATGAAAGGAGTGAGTAGTTCTATTTTTAATAAGGAGTCACGTATGATAAAAGTTGTCTCAAACTAATGCAAGATGAACTCCAAGCCCATAAAAATATAAGGGATGCCTATAGTTTAGTGGATTTTGTGAGAAATATTTATGCATCAATGCTTTGAGTGAAGGTGTTGTCCTTAATAGTATTTTTCATGCTATGGTATAGCTTACTTTTACCCTTATGTTATTCAATACTATTTAGATACTATCATAATCTAAATTATAAAAATTATTTAATTATTGATTAAAAATATAGATTTTTTTTTTTGTAAACAAAAGTGACATACCACTTATATATTTCATTTATTAATAAACTAGTTCATGGGGCTCATCAAAGAAAGAATGTAGCAAGAAAACTCTGAATCCTTGCCAGAGTACATGCTTGAAAAGGGTTGGGAAGGGCTGAAAGTTCATGCCGAAGCATACCTACAACTAGATACAATTGCCCTGCATGGAACAAGAGTCGCAGAACAAGAAAGCCCATATAAATCCCCACAAATTTGATGTCATCACCAGAAAAAAAATTTATAGCTAGATGGTTTAATCTTGTGAGGAATTTGGTTCATTAGTAATGCAAGGTAGGGAGCAAGAGGGGCCAAAAAAAGGCACACCCTAATGATCCAAGCCTGTCCAACACATGCGGAAGCCAACAAACACAACAATGAGAGAGAGTGCATAAACTTTCATATATTGTCATCAAATAGAAACATACATGCCGGGCTGTAAGGCCTTCCTGGTTAGGGCCAGATATTAAAATGAATCACAAAAGTCCTCAACCATGTGAGGAGCTATCAAAATCTCTACTTCTATCTTCTACAAACTCCTATCCAAAAACTACTCCCTAAACTCTAAACCAACAACTACATTTATACAAAAAGCTACTGAGCTAAGTCGGCCTTCAGATCCATAATCAACAAAAGGAACAGTAAGATCTGGGACCACACACTTCCCAATGATGGATTCCAACATTAAATCTATGATCCAATATAGATGCATAAGTCAGCCACAACAAGAACTAAAACTAAACCTGTTAGATAACCGAGCAGTAGATAGGCAATGCCGAGCACCAGTGAAACAACTGACTACCCAAGAAATAACTAACCAACTACTAACCAACTCGGTCAAAGTAGAAATCGAGCAACACTGACAAACTCCAAGTTTTTTTTGGTGACAGAGGATTGCCAAGGACCCGATATGCTCCTGCATCAGACACCTAGGGTTATTTTGAAATGATTCTCCAAATTATTTGGTAGGTTTGGTCTGAGCTATATCTAACTCAGATTGTGAAATCCATGAACTATCTTCCATCGGTCTATTCTTCCACTTCACCAGATATTCTAGATATTATTTTCCTCTTGTACTCTTGCCAACTCTTTCCTTCAAAATCTATTCAACTTCATCATTCTACTTCTTAGGATATTCTGTCGGTAATGTTACTTCTTCATCAGGTTCATGATACTCATACAAATCAACAATGTTGAAAATTAGTGATATGTCCATGTCATCAGGTAACTCAATCTCAAATGCATTTCCACTGTCAAATTTCTTCAAAATCTTGCAAGGTCCAAACTTCTTCATCTTCAGCTTCCCATATGTTCCAATAGGAAATTGGCCTTTCTTCAAATGAACCATCACTTCATCACCAACATCAAAAGTTTTATATCTTCTTGATCTATCAACTCTGTCTTTGTATTTCTGATTACTGTCTTCCAGCTTCAACTTCACATCTTCATGTACTCAGCAAATTTCACTCCTTCAGCAATTTTCTTAATCTCGTCATCAATGTCTCTCAAATTAGATATTCCTCTCAGTTGTGTGTCATTTACAATCTTAAATGGTGTCTTTCCAGTACTCCTAATCATTAAATTATTGTATGCAAACTCTACTTGTTCTAACATAGAATCCCAATTACTTAGTGTGTCTCCAACTAAACATCTCAAAAGATTTCCCAAACTTCTATTCACAACTTCAGTCAATCCATCAATTTGTGGGTGAAATGTAGAACTATATTTCAACTCAATGCCAAATTTCTTCCAAAGGGTTTTCCAAAAATATCCAACAATTTTATTGTCTCGGTCAGAGATAATACTCCTCAGCAATCCATGCAATCTGAAAATTTCTTTAAAGAAAAGATCTGCTACATGTATTGCATCTAATGTCTTTCTAGAAGGTATAAAATGTGTCATCTTAGAAAATCTATCCACAATAGAAAATATTGAATCATTACCTCTTACTATCTTTAGTAAGCCAAGAACAAAGTCCATACTGATGTCAATCCAACATTTCTCAGGAACAACAATTAGTGTATACAATCTAGTATTCTGACTTACTCCTTTTGCAACTTGAAAAATTCCACAATTTTCCACAAATTTTTGAACATCTTTATACAACTGGGGCCAACAGTATTTTTCATTAAGAAAATTCCATGTTTTATCAATACCAAAATGTCCAACCAAACCACTACTATGCTTGTCCTTTATCGGATTAGTTCTTATTACTCCTCTCGGTATACACAACTGAATACCATTAAACAACATACATTCCTAAATGAGATATTCATTCCATTTAGTGTCTTGTTGATCTTGAATAGGTGCTCTGCACTTTCTCCATGGCTCAGAAAAATCAGGGTCAAACTCATAAGAATCTCTCATCTCATCAAAACCAAGAACTTCAATTTTCATCTCATTCATTAAAGATCTTCTTCTACTCAATGCATCAACAACTCAGTTAGTGACTCCACTCTTATGCTTATCACAAATGTATAACTCTACAAATACTCAACCCATTTCATATGTCTCTAATTCAACTTATTCTGACCATCCAAATATTGTAAAGTCTTATGATCAGTATACAACACAAATTTACTCGGTATCAAATAATGTAAGTTTCAGTTTCTGGATTCAATTGTGTAGCATGTTTTAACCATCAATGTTTCAGATCATACTACATGATCCATCATCAGGATGCTGCTAGAGAGAAAAGAAACATAAAATGATATGTTGCAGA